>CAUYPO010077230.1:0-21963 GCA_963574435.1 Cheirogaleus major | reverse complement strand
TGGTTGACACTGAGTTGGGTTTTGGCTTGCTTACATAGGAACCCAGGGTCCTAGAGCTGCTTCAGCCTAATGACCACCCAATTATTTTAAGTGTGTCACTTCTAAGGCTAGACTTCAGCACTTCTACTTGCTCCCTTGGAACCCAGTCATGTGGGCAAGCCCCGGCTAGCCTGCTGGAAGAGAAAGACATGGCTCAGTTCCATGCATCACCCAGTTCACAGCCAGCCAACTGCTAGACATGTGAGTAAGATCACTAAAGACATGCCAGCCTCCCACCACCCTGCTGGCTGACCACAGACGTGAAAGCAAGCCCAGCAAAGATGGGCTGAGCCTTCCCTGGATAAGCAGAACCACCCAGTTGACTTACAAGCTTGTGAGCATGAGTAAATGGTTGTTGTTTTAATCTACTAAGTCTTAGAAGAATTGTTAAGCAGTGATAAATAGCTGATACAGAGGTCATCATTTTAAAAAAAAGTAGAATCAAGACAGATTAATGTTATTAGTATGAATACAGCCTTGCCCAAAGGGAAAAACAATCTGGAATATCAAAATACTCCTTTGGTAAAGTCACTTGGACTTTGCCAGAGTTCAAGTGAGACATTTCCCCAATTCCGATTTCTGGCCAGGATAGGCAACGTGAGCCTTTCAGGCAATAAGAATGTATAGGCCTGTGGTTCATATACATTTGTATTTTGGATTTCTATCTTTTAGTGTAATGTGAGTTTGGCTGATTATCTTAGACAATCTGTAATGTGACTGTGAAGTTTTCCTTGACAATGTAGAAACTTGCCAAAGGGAATCTCCAGTGGACGCACAGGGTTCCACTGATCAATAGGGACTCCTTAAATGTTAGAGACACTCTGCAAAGGCAATGTTTTACTTTTTGGAGTAATGGTATCCCATATATCAAGAGCAATGGGTACTTAACCAGGACTATTTTTCCTGCGGATATTTGCTTGCTATATTCAACTTGCTATATTTAGCTTCCTATTTCAGTATGGTGAGAAGACACAGGACCCAATTCACTTTTACATAGACATAAATATTACAATAGGGAACGGGTTTTAAACTGCATCCTTGTGGAGTATTAAACATTGCATCTTCCATTAATGGATCATTTCTAGTTTGGGAAGTGATATTAAAGTACAGATTTAGAAGAAATGATGAACATTACTAGTTGGTAATAAACTTAAGTTCCTGGGTTCCTATGTACAGAGTCAAAAGCTGATGGAAGATAAAGAAAACTATAGTCTTATCTGACTTTGAATAGATTTGTACAGAAAGTAAAAAAAGAGCATAGCAGTTTTCAGGGTCACTGTGGTCACACCTAAAGTCTTAACTGCAGGAAATAATGGGATCTACCTGAGGAGCAGGGGAAGGATTTCCAGAGGAGGGACATTCACCTTGGTTACTGAGTATGGATAAGAGTCCGTCAGGTTGAGAAAAGAAGAAGGAGTCTCAGGAAGAGGTACCTGTATATGCCAAGTTCAGAAACACACAAGAGAATTCTTAATTGAGCCAAGAGCTACAGTTTTGTGAACACAAGTCACTTTGTGTGTGTATTTATATAAAGAGAAAATATGAGTAGGGACTAACACAGCAGGGCAGATCAATTAGAAATATTATTCATCAGGATTTTTAAAAGAAAAATTATAAATTAGCTTAATGAATCAAAGAGATATATTAACTTTATCAATTAGGGGTTCCAGCTCCCATGTAAGGCTTTGGACAGAGCCTCTAAGGACTCTGGACACAGGAAATACCCAGTAGTATGAAGCAAAGGACTAATTGCGAGACATTACTTTCCACCCTCTTTAAGGAATCAGATATATTATTAGACCAGAGGGTGCTGAAGCTTTATTATTATTATTGAATGATGTGACTTACGGGAGTTGAATTCCTACACTCTGAGTGACCATACATTATTATTCTATTTTGGGTTGAGCATTCACACTCTGACCTTGTTAGCTACAGACTCCAGATCCACCTCAGTTGTACTTCCCTAGGGAATGGTCAGCAGCCTGTTATAAGTCCTGCCTTACAATGGTTGAACACATGGAATCAGGCAGGGATATAGAGGGCAAACTGTTTTCCTTATTTCTCATTAAACATCTTACCTCACACTGCCATAAGCCTGAGTTAGACCCAGCCCTTGGTCAGGGGCCTATAATGAGCTTATTGTCCTTGGCTGCCTGTTTGCCTGCCTTAGTTGTAGACTGAAAATGACCTGAAATGCTGGCAGAGTCTTCTGGGTTTTGACATTTGCTATGAGGAATCTCCATATATTATTGCCAATTAATGAAACAGGGGAAAAAGACATGAAATTTGGAGTCAAATCAGCTGAAATCCCATAGCTGGTCATTGTCAGTTTTCTCTTTTCTTAGAGAGAAGGCCAGGTAGGGTAGATCTAGGTAATCTGAGTCATTTGGTGTGAGCAGAGGACAAGTGCCATGTGGCAAAAAGGGAGATAACCTTTAGGCATGTTCAAAGGTAAACTCTATTGTTGAGTTGGAGATAAAAGTCTAAAACAGAGTGCCAAAGACAAATAGTGCTTGAAGAAACAATCAGAAATTGAGATGCAGAGCTGGGGAAGATGAGAATGGAGTAATTATTGGATCTGATGAGGTAGAGTTTTCCCAATATATACCCTGGCAACAAAAGCAAGAATCTGATATGTAGTTTTCATAAACTTACCATATTTTTGCACACCTGAGTCCATTTAAAAGGACAAGACAGATAGAAATTGACAAATAATAAGTTAAATGTTTGAATGATACTATCCTGTAAACATGCCTTTTAGGAAATTTCAACACAGTCTTCAAAGTGGAAGAGGCAGTTTACTTAGAGTGTAATAGTTGAGTGCAAGCTCTGGCCTCAGAGAAACCAAATTTTATACCCTGGTGTTGTCATTTATTGGCCCGTGTTCCTTGGTCAAGTTTTTAGTTTTTCTGAGCCTTATTTTCCCCCATCTGTTAAATGGGGAATAAAAATAGTACCTACCTTATAAGGCTGTTGTATTCATCAAAATAAATCATGTGAAGTGTTTAACAAAATGTCTAGCATGTTGTGAATGTTGGACGTTTATTAACTGCTACTATGACTTGGTGATGATGATGAAGATGCTGATAAAGAGAAATTAGTATTTGTGGAAACAAACTAGACTGAGAGAACTTGCCTAGCTAAGTAAAAGCACCAGCTATATTCTGAAATCCTGCAGTAAGAATTTACCTGGTGTAAGACCTTTAATTTCTTTTACAGCAGATTCAGATCTCATGGCATAATTATTCTTACAAATGAATCACTGCTCTGGGTCTTTTTCTGTGAATTTGAAATCAATCAGCAAAGGGCTAAGCAGTTTGTAGTCAGAGTGTTTCACACAGTCTCTCATTAGCAGATTGCGTTAGCTCCTGAGGCAGGATGGAGACTGGCTCTGCCAGGCGATTGTGCTGACACTATGCATTCTCAGACTCCTATCTGTACGTACAACAGGTTGGATACAGATTTCTTCTTCTTTCACTTTAATAGATAAATGGCCAAGTTTCTCCAGGCTGTTTTCTGTCCAAACACTGTCACTGTTTCTCCATGGAGATATAAGCTGATGGGAGGCAGATTGAAGGCAAGTAGGAAGTATCAGTGGTTCCTGAATAATTCCTTTTCAGCTTTGAGAATAAATTTAGGAATCAAGGAAAAGCTCAAAACTCTCAATGTTTGCAGACTTATTATTTCCAAGCATTCCTAATGTTGAGCCCCATAGCTTTAGGGCTAGCTCAGCACAGTTACATTTTAATAAAATGAGAATTTGAATTGTTGTAACATTTGTGATGTGAATGTTTTTAGTTCATTTGGTCTCAGGCTGCCTGCTAATAAAACAGGCATATTTGCTTACTTGTGTGCCAACATTTCTATTAAGCAAAGTGGTCCTGGCACATTCATCAAACTTATGGCAAAGAGATCTCTGTCTCTTTATTAGCCTCATTCATTGAATAATGGTGGTCTTCTATAACAAATTGGATCTACTCTGTCTTTAGACTTATCTCTCATTCCTCCAATACACAAATTTTTTACTTGAATCAGACTTGATTTTATTTGCCTGCAGCAGGTGGATTCACTGAGACTTGAGCCACACATTAAGGGATGACCCATTACTGCAGGAGTTCTGACCAGGAAAAGGAGTGTGTCTGGAGCCCCATCTCTATTCACAGGTGAGTAGAGTCCAGAAGTCATTTTGCTTCCGTAGGTACAGAGTCTGGGCCCCCACATTCATTGAACTGCAGCCTACCCACTACCATGTTTACTTTGCCCAGACCCAGAGTGATTTTCCTCGCACCTCACCTGGTTGATTAATATGTTATTGTTTGAACATCCAAGTAAGTTTCCAACATTTAAAACTCAGGGTTCCCAGATAAAAACATGCAAACTTCCAGTTGAGATCTAGCAAGGTGCTTGCCTTCATTCTTGCTCATGGCATCCCTCAGATGGATCTGAGTAGCCACTCTCTTATTTAGGTGGGGCTCATATTCAATGACCCGCTGCATCCACATTTAGGCTTGGCCTTGTAGACATATGAGCTTATCATTCTTGTTCTAGCCAATATAATTCACGTTTGGTCCACATGTTGGTTCTGGAGTCCTGCTCAGAACTTTAGTCTGCTTGGCTGGAGATCTGGCTACTTGCTGAGCTCTTGTAGACCTTCTGTTCTAGGTCAGGAGAGGGTCTCTATCCTCCAGATATCCAACTGCTATCTTTCTGTCCTGCTTCAGAAAGATAGACTACACTGAATCATGAGAAACTGCAATCACCTGGGTCAGCAGATCACCGTCTAAAGCCTTTTCCACCCCCATCCCACACTCTAAACACTATATACAACTTTCTTGGATATTGATATTTTCCAAATATACAAAATCCACTCTCTGCACACTCATTAGATTTTTGAACAATACTTTCAAGAGTCTGTCCTACAGCTTGGTCGATTTCCTAGCCCCAGTTAAGTCCATTCCTAGTTCCCTTCCTTTGTTGACTAGGCCACCACTAAATTCGCAGCATGTGTTCTACCAAAGCCAAGTTGAACTTGCATAAGCTGAAATGATTTTAGCTTTAACAACAAACACTCACTGAATTGGCTTAAACAGTAATCAGATTTTCTTCTCACATGAGAAGATAAACATAGATATGATAGCCTCTGGGCACAGTACTTCAGGGATCCAGCTACACTTTCCCAAAGATCTCTGGGCTCTGATTTCTGTTTGTTGGGTTCATCCTCAGGTTGGTTGAACGATGACTGCAGCATTATAGATAGCAAATCCACATATCTAGGTCATCTGGATGAAAAAGAGGAGTAGCGACTCCCCTGTATGTTTCTTTCACCAGCCAAGAACTCTTTCTGAAGTTCTTCCCAGGAGGATATCCTCTTACCTTTCATTGGCCATGACTGGGTTTTGTACTCCTTCCTGCACTAATCAGGGGGAAAGGATAACATTAATTGGCTTAGAAGAGGTGACAGCAAATTTTTTCTGTAAAGAGCAAATGTTTTCAGAGTTGTAGACCATAAGGTCTGTGTTTTAACTACTTAACTCTGTTTTTGTAGTGCAAAAGTAGCCATAGACAACACGCACATGAATGGGTGTGGCTGTGACCAATAAAATTTTATTTACAAAAACACCCATTTAGTTTGATGCTAAGGCCATAGTTTGCTGACCCCTGGCTTGTACTGATTAGGATTTGCCCATAGATAGAGTAACCATATCATATAATTTTTAGTACAAACTAGGGCACTTGTAACAGCAAAAGGGGGTGCTATTAATTATTATCCTTAAACAAAAGGCATAAATTAAGACTGTGCTAGAGTCATCCTATGGATCATGTGAAGGAGGGATAAAAACCTGAACAAAATTCAATTCCAACACATGAAAGTACTGCTGCTAAGGTGACTGGTAGTACCATAAATGCAACGAATGGTAGGAAGGAGACAGGAACCTTAAGATGTGAAAGCAGAGCACAGGCTGAGAGCAAAACAAATACGATAGAAGTGATGTGAAATATGAAATGAGTGTCCCCAGAACAGAGAGAGGCCCCAGACTGGATTATAGCGAACAAGGGAGAAAGTATTATGAGCTCAGAGAGGAGGCACCATCCAGACCATGGAAGACCTTTAGCCATAGTAAGAAAATTAGAATTTATCCTTAGTGCAATTACAAGTTGCTGGTTGGTTTGAGTAGAGGCATCTGTTTTATGTTACGAAGATGATCTCACTGTTGTGTGGAGAATGGATTGCAAGGTGGCAAAAGTGGAGGCAGAGAGGCTGGTTATGATGCAATTACAGTGCTATTTTAATCCAAGCGAGAGATGATGGTGACTTAGACAAGTCAGCAGAGGAAATAGAGAAAAGTAAACTGACTTAGGGAATACTTCTTGAAGAACAGCAAAAAGACTCGCTGAAAAATCATGTATATGTGTGGGTGTGAGAGGAGCTGTTGCAGGTGGGGTGTGTAAGAGCAAGAGAGAAATGTAGAATAATTATACATACACAGCATTTATTATATGCCAGCCTTTTGCACATATTGATTCATTTGGTCCAATTAAACAACTCTGTGTATTGATTATAGAACTAAGCCATAGAGAGGTCAAATAACATGACCAAAGCCATCCAGCTGGTAAATGGCAGAGCCATGATCTGAACTCAGGCATCTGAATCTATATTTGCACTTCTTATGCTACTCTGACTCTTTTGGTGCTTCTCTGGAAGCTCCTTGACCCCAGGCTATGGGCTGGAGCTGCTGGGTAGATGGAGCTGCAATCTACACACAGGGAACTGTTCCTTTTTGTGAACCTATCCATCAAATTAGAATGATGCATTTGACAGCATCATCAAGTAATAACATCTCTTTATTCTTGTTTATTTGTGGTTATTTGATCACTATTAAATATGGTTGCTTATTTTATTATGTTATTTCAAGTCTTGGCTGGTTCATTGAACTGGAAGCTGACTGAGAAAAGAAATTTGTATCTTTCTTCTTCATTTTGTATCACATATAGGTATTCCTATTATTTGCATGCAATACATACTCCGTAAATATTTATTTGATTTGGAAATCTCTGAACTAGTTATTTCCTAACCATTTAATTATTTAATTTAAAACTTGTTAAAATTCTCCTTAATTATATTTTAGGTAGAAACCCAGAGATAAAACAACACTCATTGGAAAGGATGGTCTGAATTTTAGCATATTCTTAAGAAATGTAATTTTATCTTTTCCTACTTTGTTTTAGTTTTGTAACATTCTCATGTTTTAAATTTGTTTTTTAAATTTTAAACTTTTTATTTTGAAATAATTTTTGATTTCCAAAAAAAGTTGCAAAAATCGTCCAAGGAATTCCCATTAACTGTTCATATGGACATCACAAGTGCTAACATTTTATATAACCACAGTACAATTATGAATATTGGGAAATTGACATTAATGTGATAATATTATATCATCTACCAATCTTATTAATACTTTGCCAATTGTCCCACTAATGTTCCTTTCCTGGCCAGGGTCCGTACAGGATCACACACTGCATCGTGTTATCATGTCTCTTCATCATCTGTAGTTTGACACAGGTCTCTAGTCTGCTTTTAGCTTTCTCATCCTTGACACTTGTAAATAGTATTGGCTATTTATTTAGTAGACTGTCCTTTGATTGAGATTTGGCTGATATTTTCATCATGATTATATTCAGGTTATAGATTTTGAGTAAGAATACTACAAAAGTGGTATTGTGTCCTCAGTGCACTATTTTTGGAGGCACAAGATGTCAATTTGACCATTACTGGTTAGGTTGACATTGGTCACATTTCTTATAAATGTCATTGCACACTTCCTGTGATATTTCTATCCATAACCAATACACATCATGGTTTCTTCTTCACTCAGGTATAATCTGGAGGTTCAGCACTTTCTATTATTATCATCATCATTATTATCATATCTACCATGTATTGAGTGCCAAGAATGTGCCATTCTTTTTTTTTTAATATATTATTTAAAATTGATGAAATAAACCCATGACAGAGGTATTCCTCCCTACTTTACACAAGAGAAAAGAAAAACTTTCTCTTTACTTTCAAAGTTCAGCTACTTGTCCTAGGTTATCTAGCAAGTGACCTGAATTCATATACCGGTGTGGCTGATGCCAAAGCCCATTCTTTCCATTATACCGTGTAGCTTCTTTACTTCTGCAATTTTTAAAATAGGACTATTAACAAGACAGTCTTTTTAAATTTTGAGATGTGGTACTTTTTCTATCTTTAAACATACCTTCAAAATTCTGATAAATGCAGAGGAAATAATGATTTTGATACAAGGAGGAAAGCGAAGGCTTTTGCTGATTAACTGGGCATGCAAGCCACCTCCAGCAAATAAGAAATTAAGAACAATTTTCAGTTCTCCTAAGTATGTAAGTGCTTTTCAACAGACTGTCTTTGAAGGCTTCTGGGTTGAATTATTTTTCCACATGTCAAATAGCTAAGCAAAAACCACTGAATGTAGAACCACTGGTTAAGAAATACAAGGGCTGCTGAGTTCTCTCCAAGCAGCCATGGGTCTAAGTACAGTGCTCCAGTTTCCAGACAATCACTACTTGATAATTCACCTGTGAATTTCTGTGCACTATTAAAGCTTTGGTTTCACAAAATAATAAGTTCATAGCATGTTCTCCGTCTATTTGATTCCCTAGGCTTCTATTGCCCAGGGTCTTTAGCTAAGTTGGAAGAGAATTTGTCTGAAGTCATTTCTCTTACAACTCTGCAATCCTGAATGGCAAATGTGATAGGTCTAACAGTTATGGGTGTTAGAACACTTATGTGATTTCTGGCAATTCATGTTAACTACTCTGGGTCTTGGTTCTTTTTTCTTAAATTGAGATAGTTGGATTAGATGGCCTTTAAAATCCCTGCTATATTTAATGCATTCATATTGAATTCATATATCTCATATTGAATATATGGATGTATCTTATATATCATACTGAGTTCATATACAATCAAATATATTCAAAATGTTCAATTTCTTTTCCTAATATATACCAACCAACTAAAGGATATTTCACCTCAGTTTTATTCTATTGTGACTCTAAAATCCTATGATAACTCCATCGGTGGTTTGTTCTTCTGTGTCAGTATTCACCACAATGCCTCTCATGAAACAGGCAGACATTCAAGAGATTTGTGATAAATGAATAAATGTTAAGCATTTCCCTCATATGTCAGTGTCTAGGTTGCCTCTTTTGTAGCATACTTTACTCCCATGTGGATGCTTCTTTGAAGTGGTATTTTTGTATTTGACCCTTCCATTAAAATTGCTTTATAGAGGTAAGGAAAATAATTACACAAGCTCAGATACCGTCCATGATTCTTCTTTATCCAGAGGAAACATTTCAAGTTAGTTACCATGGTATGGCATGTTGTGTATTGTCTCTGCTACCTTTCCCACATTCTCTCTTGCCACTTTTCACTGCAAACTTTGCATATAAATAATATCAATCTGATTCTCCTTCTTTCTTGCTTCTAACCTTTTACTTTGCTCACTCTTAGAGTATCTGGAACTTGGGGGTAGATGTTCTCTTGCCTGCTTGATTTGACTAGGAATTCCAGTACTGTGTTGAATAGAAGTGGTGAAAATGGGCATCCTGTCTTGTTGCAGTTCTTAGAAGCAATGTCTTCAACTTTTACCATTCAGTATGATGTTGGCTGTGGGTGTGTCATATATGCCTTTTATTACTTTAAGGTATGTTCCTTCTCTGCCTGGTTTGTTGAGGGTTTTTATCATGAAGGGGGGCTGGATTATATCAAATACTTTTCCTGCATCTATTGAGATGATCATATGGTTTTGGCTTTTAATTGTGTCTATGTGGTGAATCAAATTTATTGATTTGCACATGTTGAACCATCCTTGCATCCCTGGGATGAAACCCACTTGATTGTGGTGAATTATCTGTTTGATGTGTTTTTGGATTTGGTTTGCTAGTGTTTGTTGAGCATTTTTTGCATCTATGTTCATCAGGAATAATGGTCTATAGTTTTCTTTTTGTGTTTTTGTGTCCTTTCCTGGCTTTGATATCAGTTTGTTACTGGCTTTGTAGAATGAGTTAGGGAGGATTCCCTCCTTCTCAATACTTTGGAACAGTTTCAGTAGCATAGGTGCCAGTTCCCCTTCGTAGGTCTGGTAGAATTCAGCTGTAAACACTCCTTGATACTTATTTCTTCTTTCAAAATGTATATTTTGACTACTTTATAAATCATCCAAATGCCTATTAATGTTGTTGGTTTTTGTAATTTTCTGGCCCTTCTGGGGCAGAAGATCAACAAAGAAACATGGCACTTAAACTGAACTCTAGAAAGAATGGATCTAAAAGACATTTACAGAACATTCTACCCAAAGACTGCAGAATATACCTTCGTCTCATCAGCATACAGAACCTTTTCCAAGATGGCGCACACATTAGAGCACAAAACAAGTCTCAGCAAATCTTAAACAGTTGAAATCATACCATATATCTTCTCAGACCACAGTGGAATAAAACTAGAAATCAATTCCAATAGAAATTCTCAAAACTGTACACATACATGGAAATTAGATAACCTGCTGCTGATTGATCTTTGGGTGAATGATGAAATCAAGATGGAAATCAAAAAAATTTTTGAACTGAAGGACAATGGTGATGCAAGTTACCAAAATCTCTCTGATACAGCAAAAGCAATGCTAAGAGGGAAGTTTATAGCACTAAATGCCTACATCAAAAAGACAGAAAGATCACAAATTAACAACCTACCATCACATCTCAAGGAACTAGAAAAACAAGAGCAAACCAAATCCAAAGCTAGCAGAAGACAAAAAAAATAACAAAGATCAGAGCAGAACTAAACAAAATTGAAACAAAGAAAAAATACAAAGGATCGGTGAAACAAAAAGTTCGTTCCTTGAAAAGATAAACAGAGTCAATAGACCACTAGTAGATTAACCAAGAAAAGAAGGGAGAGGATTCAAATAAGCTAAATCAGAAATAAAAAAGACATTACAACTAATACCACAGAAATACAAAAGACCATCTGAGACTACTATGAACATCTCTATGCACAAAAACTAGAAAATCCAGAGGAAATGGATACATTTTTGGCTGTTTTTGTTTGTTTTAAATCTTTGCTACTGTGACCATTCTCATTCACAGTATATATAGCAAGATAATAAAAAGTAGTATGCTACCAACTCATTCATAATATACATAGTAATAATAGCATATTATCTACACAGTAGTATATTACCACTGCTGGTCACATTATAGACCAAGGTAATATTTTCAAAATTATATTACCAATAATTAATGGATAAACAAATGATTAATGGTAAAATATTAGTAATCCATCAACCATAAGAATGATGCATCAATCTTGTCCTCTCAGGTCTTCAATATTCTATCTTTTGATGATATTTTACTCCACCCCATCTCATTTGTCTTCTCCAACGACCATATACTTGAATATTCATCACCACTTCTGAACACTCAGGAATTCTTGACTTTAGGCATCTAATTCTCTCATCACCAATATTATCCTTCCAGCTCATTTATTCCATTACTCTTAAAATGACAATTCTTAAATACCATTAAGTTGTTTTTTCCATTGACCCTGTTATTTTCTGAATATCAATCAGTTTCTTCTTTCCTTTCTCAACTCATATATTATAGTGCATCATTACATACTCTTACAGTTCTCTCTCTCTCCCTCTCCCTCTCTCTCTCTCTCTCTCTCTCTGTGTGTCTTTCTCTTTTGTTGTACTTACCTGAGAAACCTCCAAACCTGGTTAGACCCAACTTTCTACTTAGTCTTTGCATGAACCTAAGAAGAAACTTATGTTTACTGGATACATACACACACACACACACAAACACTGCTGACAAGGTTGACTGTCTGTGTCTACACCACTCCTTTGAAGCCACACTTGGCAAGGTCAATAATATACTCGTCAAATTAATGGTCAATTTTTTAGCCCCTTCTTACCGGCTCTCTCAGAAGCCTTTGACACAGCTGATCACCCCTTCCTCTGGAGATGCTGCTTTCACTATGCTGATCACTTTTCATGCTTTTGTTTTTCTTCCTGTTTCACTGGATGCTTCTTCTCAGACTCTTTTGCAGGCTGCTTTCCAATCCTTTAACTTCTTGGAGCTCCTCAGGGTTCCATCTTAGTTCCTCTTCTCCATCCTTGTGACACTCATGCTCTTGATTATATTGTCCAGGCTCATATTTCTAAAGATAATTTATTGTGAAAAAATTACAAATTTTTTCCCTGATGATTAGAGATGAAAAAAAAATTACAAATTTTTGCCTATAATTCTGTCTCTTCCCTGAGCTCAATTCCTGTATCACACTGCCTACTTGCCATTTCCAATCAGGTTGCCTAATAAACATTTCATACTTAAAATGCCCAAATAAAACATTGCAATTCTTCCCTCATTGTCCCCCAAACTATATCTTCCCAGTATTTCCCATTTTATTGAATGATACTACCATTTACCATGTTACTCAAGCCCTAAACCTCATGCACTCTGAGAAGTCTTTCCTGACTATCCAATCTGAATATCTAGACACTTTTAAGGTGACTAGGATTCAGCTCCATGGATGCAAGGGCCTGGTTATCTTGCCCAGAGCCTAGCAAACTAAACTGCCTGTCATATAGTAGGATCTCAATAGTGTTGGAAATGAATAGCTAATGAATGAACATGCATTTGACATAATGGAATTCTGTAAATTTTTTTTATAAATCTTAAATGGGGGATTTTTTATCTTAAAAAGTTAATTCTGAAAACAATATGCAAACCTATATATCTTAGTTGTAAGTAATTTTAAAATGCATATGGATTTAATGTAGCATATGAAATTTGCTTGTTCTCCTCTGTAAACATACAATTTGATGCTCTCTTGAAATGCTAAGAGAATAAATGATATTCTCTTAAGATAATAAAAAATATATTACCAACTAATGGGGAAACAAATGTTTAATGGTAAAACATTAGACACTTTGCAATAAAAAATAATGACCTCTAAAACCATTGTTTTACAACATTTTTCTAGAATTTCTTACAAATGAAATAATACATAATGTATTTTTATATATATGAGTAAATATATATTTTTATAAATAAATATAAATGTATATTTACTTTATTCATACATACTACTTTATATATAAATATATATTTTATAAAATATAAAACATAACTATCTGTGTATATATATGAAGTATGTATGTCAAAATATTTTCATTTGTAGATTATAAGTCTAGAAATATGAAAGAACTAGTTGGCAAACTCATAATTAGTGAAAGAGTTCAGGTAATATATCAATAGAAAGCGAGAATCAGTCTGTAGATTCTTTATTTACCAAATTAATATGTAGAATCAATGGGTGCTTTCTGTTAGAGAGGACAAGAAAATACACATTTTAGAAGTGCTCCCTCATGAAACTAGACTAAAAAAAAGGTAAAGAGAATATCAGCTAAAGGCATATACCCACAAGAAAAAAGACCATGGGAGATATTTTGGCAATAGTAAGCAGAGGGGAGAAAGGTACCTGGCATATTATCAGACCTGAAAAGTGTGAATGCTAAGCCACCAATGGGGCACACTGAGAAGCAAGCTAATGTATACTGTGGGTCCCTTGGAGGCTCAGGAACTGATGGGACTTGGCACATGGGGATGATCAGATAGTGGGTGATCAAGGATCTTAAAAAAGAAAGAGTGAAAGCCTAAATAGATGCCCAGAGTCTGTCCCCAACTTCACCCACATGGACAATTGCCCTTCCTATTGTGTTGGCTGAAGGATTAGTCTCTGGGGAAATAATGGTAGGAACCTCCAGGCTCAGTTAAGAGAGCTGGCACAAAAAGAAGGAAACAAGCACATAGTATTCACTGACTTTTGAGATCCTCAGCTTTCTTCTTTCTTAGTGGCTCTTGGAAGGCTAAGAACCAGTTTAGACCCTCCAGTCAGGAGACCTTAAATGGCTTTTCTGGTGAATTTGACCAGTTCAGGGAAAAAAACCTATAATTAATACTATACCACTGGGGAAGAAGGGTCCAAAGAATATGTTTCAATGAGACCATTCCACTGGGAAGCAGGTCCCAGTGGTATATACCATGTTTCTTATCAGCTTCTTAGTTTTCCTTTCCAAAAAATGAGGGAACATGAAAGATCAAGGCCAACACAATAATCATAAAAGAAACTTGGAAGAAACAAACTATTTCAAGAGATATTTAAAAACACACACAAAAAAATCCCATCAAGAATAGGAGTAAATAAAATAACATTTAGAGAATAAAATAGAGCTTTAGGAAATTACAATTAAATTAGGATTTTAGAAAAGTAAAATTTCACAGAAGTATTAGACAATAAAATTGAAGAAATATTTCTGAAAATAAAACCAGTGTCAAAGACATAGGAAATAGAAGAGGGAAAAAAAGAGAATGTTAAAGGAAGAGTCTAGGAAATACAATGGCAGAGGAGTTTTAGAAAAAGAGAAAATGTGTGCAAAAATGAAATAATTCCATGATGTAAAGGCTCATGAGGGACTCAAGTTGACTCACTCAGATTTGAAGGGCCCACTGAGTATCCAACAAAATGGAATTCACTGTGAAATTTAAGAATGCATGAGAGAAAGAGAGCATCCTAGAAGCTTCCAGAGGGGGCACAACAGGTTCATGCAAAGGACAAAAGGTCTGAATGGCAAAGTGTTTCTCAACGGAGACACTAGAGACTAGAAGCTATAGTAGAAATGCCTTCACACTTTTGAGTGAAAATAATTTCGAACTTAGAATTCTGTGCTCAGTCTCATTATCCATGAAGTGTAAGGGCAGAATAAAGGCATTTGTGGACACACACGGTGTATAGAAATATTACCTCCCATGGACTTCTTTTCCAGGAAGCTACTCAAGAATATGCTCTGCCAAAATACAGCAGTGAAGAAAGAAAGGGGAAGAAATGGAATCTGGAAAACAATGGATACAACAAAAGAGAGAGATCTCCAACTCTAAAGAAAGTTCAAGGGAATAAATGTATGACAAGAGCCCCCCTTGAAATACACTTTAAGAGTGCACATCTCCAGGAAAAACTGCTCCCCCAAAATGAATGTGGTAGAACACTTCATGTTTTTGAATGTCTTGAGAGAGTGTTGCACCACTGGCAAAGAATCTAGAGATAAATTAAAGAGTAGTACATAATTATGTCCTGCCTCTTCCCCGCCCCCCAAAAAAATCCCACCCAAACAAACAAACAAACAAATAGAAAAAAGACAATTATAATGTTAGGAAGAATAAAAAGTGGATCAGGAAAATTAAACTACTGCTCAACTGTCAATAATATTTACAGAAAAATAATAATGTAAATATTGATCAAATACAAATTAAGAAATTGGAAGATAAAATAAAAATTAAAAGATTGGAAGGATGGGTGGGAAGATTGTGAAAGGAAGCTTAGTTTGTACTTTCTATAGGAGAAAATCAATGGATAATTCTTAAAAGTGAAAAATCAATAAACAGTAATATAAGCAGATTATTTAGAAGCATAGAAGCAAATACCAAAAGGATTAGCTTGAAGAAGGTGGATGTTGTTGGAATTCAGGAAATGTAAAGGGAGAGGGAGATGGTACAGGGTTTCTCTTGGTGTAGAGCTATTTGACTCTTTACTTTCTGTGTGTAAATTTTGATAAAAATACAAACTTACTGGCAATAACAACAAATAATTATAGGAGAGAAATATCACTTTATGATAACAACAGAAACAAAAATACCTAGAGACAACATGAATAAAAATATGTTGTAATCACGTGAAGACAATTTTACCAAAAGGGTACAAAAACATAAATTAATGAAGAAATGTATCATTTTCCTGAATGGGAAGACTAAGTATCTTAATTATATCTATTCTTTATTTGTAATTTTAAGATAATATCAATTAAAATATTACGGGAAGTTTTGGGGACTTTAGTATAATGATATTAACCTACATAATAAATAGGATAATTTTGGAAAAAGCAAAATAATGAGGGGTCTGCCTTTTCAATTATAAAGAGTTATTTTTAAGTTAGAGTTAAGGCAGAATGGAATCGACACATTAGCCATGAGACAGCTCAATGGAAAATAATAAATAACATGGAAAAAAATTGATGGTTTATATAAAAACATATATAAGTAACACCAGAATTAGTGTTTAGAAATTTGATATTTGAAATATTAGGTTTGATCTTACAATATTTTAGAAAATATATTTTCAGTAAAGTGTTTAAATTAAGAATATTTAGACAAAATAAGCAATATTTAAATTGATTGTGTGGTTAAGATGAATTTTCTAAGCACGAAAACCAATAGAAGCAATCTCACCACAAGGATTAATAGGCTGTACGACATAAAAATGAAAACTTTTGAATGTCACGCAAAACAAAACAAAACACCCTGTGCTTGCTCAGTTCTTCAGACCTGACTTCAGGGCAAGTAGGTGGGGGGGTGGCCATGATGGTGGTAACCCTACGTCCTCAGCCAGTGATGTGCACATTACTCTGGCTTGCATGACCCTTTTCCCACTCTCACTCTCCCTTATTAAATGAAGGGATTCATGATTGATTGAGTGAATGAGTGAATAAATAATATGCCTCTGCTCAACGTAGAGAGCTTGTCCTGGTGGTTGTCTAGTGGAGGTAGAATAGGAAAGTGAAAAGAAAAAGAAGTGAATGGAATAGAAATGTAATTACATCTTTGACCAGAGGAACAATAAAAGGAGATTCAATTAAAGGGCTATATAGAGAAATAAACAAAGGCAAAGAGACCAAGGAAAATAATAGAAGTGCATCATTATATTATGGGAAGTTTATAGGCTTTTAAGTCAGAAACTTCTGGAGTTAAATCTTAGGTTCATTTCTTATTGGCTATGTAATCTTAGACTTGCAATAGAAAATTGACATAACAGTTCTCTCCTGGTAGAAATGAAATGAGATAATATGAAAGTTTCTTGGTACTGAGTAGGCCCATAGACAAACAAAAAGAGAGTGACAAATTCAAGGAGAAACAGAGCGATAAAAAAGAAAACTAGTGTTTGATGATATGTAATATCTACCCAAAGTATGGGAGATATAAAGTATTGTTTCAGGGGAGAGTTAGATGTGAAAGCCACTATCTTGATTAATAAGAAAGCAAGCACTTTTGCTACCGTGGCACCTTAACTTTTCTGGCTGGCAATGCATCTAGGTTTTATTAGCAGCAAATGGGTAAAAATTGACCTTAAATATTTAAGTCTGTATTGAACAAAATCCTTTTAAACTAAGTTTAATTGCCTGTCACAGTATTTACTCAAATTATATAGTCTTGGAGTCCAACAAAAGTATTTTAATAATTATTTATGGTCCTTGATTTTTTTTATTTTTGTGAGAGTGTGGGGAGTAGTGTTTTTTGGTTGATGTGAGGGGCAATGGAATGGAGAAGTACACGTTGGTTTTGTTTTTGAGACTGAGCCAAATGTTGAAGAATATATCTTGAGTTCATCCACATTCTTGTCAATGAGATAGTTTAGTTGAGACTGGACTTTGAAGACAGATGGTTTTGAGTTCAAATCTCAGTTTCAATACTCATTAGCTCAGTGACCTTGGAACTGACTGTTAATTAAGCTATGGGAGTCACATTGTTCTCATCTGGGAAGGAAATTAATGATAGGGATTTCCTAGGATATTGTGACAATTAATGATAATATATGTAATGTTCCTCAGACATTATTTGTCTCTAGTGAGAATTTGAGGTTTCAAAGATTCTTTGAGAGTTAGGGTGGCTAACAGGCATTTGAAAAGAAATTGCTTAAAAATGCTTATCCATGTGCCATTGCAATTGATACATCTCTCAGATTGTGATATAGATTTTTCTGGGCAAGCCTTCAAGGGATTTTTGCCTACTCCCTTAGGGTTTTATCAGGACTGTTTTGCTTGTTCTCTATTTGTGCCAGAGGCGGTCAGGAAATATTTCACCAGTGTGGAAAGATGAGCCTCCAATTCTGACAACCAGCAATTTCCTTCTTCCAACACATCTTTTGGACATAAAGTGAAGAGTTAGAAAAGTACATATACCTCATTCATCACAGCTTCGGAGAAGCAGATTCTATCATCCTAGAATCAAAAATGAGCATTCGACTTGAGGAAAAAGAGAGAAATCAATTACACGGGTGGCATTAAAGCATCATAACAAAGAAACGGAGAAACAGAATGAGATCTTATATTTTCTTTAAGTTGAAGAAGCTAAGCTTCCATTCTTTATCCTTGGAAAGAACATCAATGAGATTGATTGAGAAAAGCCAGTAGAATGTTAAAATTATACAGCATTTTTGCAGCTCAGCTGTAATTCATACACACAATGGGCTGTTACCTATGCATTGTTCTATGAAAGAAAAAAATAAATTAATTGCTTCTTCCCTTCCCTCCTTCCTAAAAGCCTCATCAGTGATTTATCTTTAAACTTATTGCAATGAGTAGTTTTGTTATCACTTTTTTTACTTTGTATCTCCTTCCCTCAAGTTTTTTTTTCTTGAGGGAATGAGATGCAATGTTTAAAAAGTTGTTGATTTTTAAAGTTCTCTTTAGGCCTGGCAGCTACTGAAAGATTAGTGTGACTTCTGTCAGTGCTTTCTCTGGACAGTCTTTTGGTGTTCAGATCTTTCAGAGAGCAAATTAGTTACCTGTATGGTCCAATGTTAAATAAAGAGGGAATTGGGCTTAAGAATTCTCATCCTCAATATTTATCAGTATATGACTCTATCAGATATATATATCCATCAAAGACAGTTTATTTTTGCCAGTACTGGAGAAAGCCTTGGCACTTTGCTTTAGCATAGCTTATGGTAATCCTCTTTTGGAAGATTTTAGAAAATCACTTAACCTAGCAGTCCCCAACCTTTTTGCACCAGGGACAGGCTTCATGGAAGACAGTCCTTCCATGCACTGGGGTGAGGTGTGGGGAGACAGCCTCGGGATGATGCAAGCACACCACATTTATTACATTGCAGCACCAACATCACCACCTCAGTTCCACCTCAGATCATCAGGCATTAGATTCTCATAAGGAACAACCTAGATCCCTCAACTGTGCAGTTCACAGTAGTTTTTGGGCTCCCATGAGAATCCAGTGCTGTGGCAGTGATGTGGGGGATGGGGAGTGACTGTAAATACAGAGGAAGCTTCCCTGCCTGGCTCACCGCCCACCTCCTGCTGTGCGGGGTGGTGGTGGCAATGCTGGTACTGGTCCTTGACGTGGGGGTGGGGTTGGGGGTGTGGGGGGGGGTGGCTTGGGGAAGGCAGACTTAACCAACAAGCATTTATTGAGACTCTGCTGTGTTCATTATACTCTTTAAAGGCTCTGAGCTGGTTTATTGTACTGGTCAGAGAGCTCACTATTTTTGTCCCAAAAATTCTTCCCTGTGGATAACGCTGGTCTCAACCATAGCACGTGCAACAGAAGAATCTAAATGATCTGCCCTTAGGCAGATGCATGCTCAAATAATGGCACATAAACTTAACTATTGTGTTATGTTGAGCAAATTATTAGTGGGAAATGGGAAAAGTATCAACTTCCTGGCAAGTATGACTTTTTAATTAGAGTCTGAATTAAGTGTTTCTCCTCTATGTTCCTTTAGAATCTTACAAATAGCTTTATCATATACACTTATGGCTTCTAGTGTTAATGTACAAGTCTAGCTCTATTAAACCATGAGATCCTTGAAGTTTGGGTCTGTGCCTTATTCATCTTTGTAACCTGAGCGCTTAGTGCAGTGATGTGTTCCTCCTAGGTCCTAATATGCTTTGGAAATTCAATGTTAAGTGTAAATCAGGTTACTGGAATTCATAGCCAGGAAGTGTTAGCCCTGGAAATGACTATTAATCCATCGTTATGTAAAATAAAATATTTAAACAATTTTCACCATTATGGATAATACTGCATTGGTTATATATGTGTTTATGTTTTTGCAAACTTGTGTGATTATCTCCTTCACATACATTTTTTTTTTAGCAGAAACATTTTTGAGACTAGAGATTTGCAGTTTAGAATGTTGCTGCATATTGCTATAATTCCCTCTTGCATATTATTGAGTTTTCTTATAATCCCCGTTCGAAATTTTTCTTCTGTCATTTTAGTGTTCAGAATTTGGTTGATGTCCATTGCTAGAGAGCTGGTGTTCCCCTTTGGGGTGTGCTTTCCATTTTATTTTTCATACTTCCAGAGTTTTTTCCCTGATTCCTTCCCATCTGGATCAGCTGTTGCTTCTTACCTTTAGATTTGCATTTGGATAATGACGCGCCCTATTTAGTCTCTGAGCCAGTAGGTGGTGTTTGTGGGTGAGATTCCACGATACCCTGTATGATGAGTCAGTAGATGCAGTAAAAGGGTGTGCAGAACAACCTACCTGTCAGTAGGTGGCGCTTGCTGGGAGGAGCAGGCTGCAGTGCTTTTGGGTCCTATAACCAGCTCTAGTTCCTCTGGAGAGGCACTCTAGTGCCTCAGGTGGTGGGTGAGGCCCTGGGACTTCCAGCTGTGTTTTTATTCTTCACCTTAGTGGGGGAGTGAGCCTGCTCTCAAGCTCCACAAATGCTGTTAGCAGGGGTCAAAGGTCTGTTCTCTGCTTCTGGGCAAAGCTGCCAGGGAGGGGCTCAAACAGCCCCACTCAGCAGAAAAGTCTGCGTGTGGGGGTGGGGCTGTCTGAGATCTGCAGTCTGGAGCAGGCCTCTCACCTTTGCCCCCTCCCCTATTCCAAAGTTTCTCCTGGGCCTTTGTCAGCAGGCTGGGAGGTTCCCTGCCCAGGATCGCAGCCTGAGCTGGGAGCTCAGCCCTCCCGTGGGAGTAGGGTTGCCCTCAGGCCTGCCGATCTGTCCCTGAAGGCACACACACCTCAGTAGGCTCCTTCACAAATATCCCTTCTGTGCCTCCTGGCAATGGGATCAAGACCTGGGTGTACAGGATCTGGTCTGCAGGCCTGTCCCGGATCAATCTGTGACCCTGCCAGGGAGAGGAGTGATGGTCTCAAGTCACCCACAGGGTGCCCAAGCTGGATTGATGTCTCTCTGCCTTGGGATTTGCCGCGCTTTTCCTGAAGTCACCAGGCAAGCAGCACCTGGGAGGGCTGGCGGGCAGGATGCTCACAGTCTGAGTACCCCTCAGTTGGCTGTAGGACCCCAAAAGGAAAGGTCCCATTCCTTGCAGATGGCTCTGGGTGGTGGCTAAACTGTCTCTCTCAGCAGCCGCGAGTAGGGAAGGGGAAGGGGAGAATGAAGCAATATGGCGCCTGCCGATGGGCTCTGGTCTGTGGGGCGGGAGGTGCCCTGAGGGAGCTGGGAGCCTGGTGCCCTGTCTGCAAGAGACTCACCACTCACTGGTGGTGGCTGTCTCTGGGCTGGTGTTAGCAGGTCTCTCCAACTGCTAGGGAGCCCACCAACAGTCCGAAATGCAAGGGAGGGGAAAGTTAACTGCTCCACCTACCCTTGTTGCTGGTCTCCAAGCCTCTCCGGAGCCTTTCTCCTTCCAGTTCTCCTCCGCAACTTCTTCCCGAGCAGTCTCCTGTAGTTTCAGGCATCCTTCCTTCCAACCCTCATCCAATCTATGTTTGTCTGCCTGTTTATTTTTTTTCACTTTCTTCTAAAATCTATCTTTCTTACAGAAACACTCTGGCTGGCGTTTTTTTCTCGTCCGCCATCTTGCCTCTCCCCGGATGATCCTCTTTTACTTAGCAAAATGCGTCCGAGGCTCATCCATGTCATTTCGTAAAGCAATAGCTTTTTTTTTTTTTTTTGAGACAGAGTCTCACTCTGTTGCCCAGGCTAGAATGAGTGCCGTGGCGTCAGCCTCGCTCACAGCAACCTCAAACTCCTGGGCTCGAGCAATCCTCCTGCCTCAGCCTCCCGAGTAGCTGGGACT
>CAUYPO010077229.1:0-15588 GCA_963574435.1 Cheirogaleus major | reverse complement strand
AGCTCACAGCAACCTCAAACTCCTGGGCTCAAGCGATCCTCCTGCCTCAGCCTCCCGAGTAGCTGGGACTACAGGCATGCACCACCATGCCCTGCTAATTTTTTCTATATATTTTTAGTTGTTCAGCTAATTTCTTTCTATTTTTAGTAGAGACGGGGTCTCGCTCTTGCTCAGGCTAGTCTCAAACTCCTGACCTCGAGCAGTCCTCCCGCCTCGGCCTCCCAGAGTGCTAGGATTACAGGTGCGAGGCACCGTGCCCGGCCTTTTTCTACTTTTTGTAGAGACGGGGTCTTGCTCTTGCTCAGGCTGGTCTTGAACTCTTGGCCTCAAGCGATCTTCCTGCCTGGGCCTCCCAGAGTTCCAGGACTACAGGCATGAGCCACCATGCCCGCCCCCTCGTTTTTGAAATAAGGGTTTTACACATTTCTTGACAGGTTGATGCCTTAAACATTTGATTTTTCCACTGTCATAAAGAGGTTTTCTCCTTTGGTTTGCTTATTTGCATAAAGCAATTGATTGCTTCTGCATTTGACTTGTTGGTGGCCTGGGACCTTTGCCCCAAGGGGTGTTGTGGTGTGTGTGTGGCTGACTGTGTCCCCATGTTGTCACCTCACCTGTTTCTCAGTTCCTCACATTTTGGGGAACTGGTAGTTTCATCTGGGGACAGATTCAAGGTCTCATTCAAGGTCAGGTGTTCTAAGGAGATTTCTTCTGTGGTGATGTTGTTTTCATTATTGTTCCTTTGCTGAAGTCTCAAGAGACAAAAGCCTAAGGGAAAAAAGCTAGAGAGTAGTCACAGACCTTTTGATAGTCAGCAAACATCACAGGGTGTCCCCCATATGGCAGGCTTGATGCCCTGGTTAGGGGCGTGGAGGTCATGGACACTGGGTCTGATGGGCTGGCATTTGGGTCCTGGCCCTTGGGAGCCCCTTCATGTCTCTGAGGCTCAGTTCCCCTCTGAGGAATGAAAAAAACAAAAAACAGCTTCCGCCATCAATGAGGAACTGGGCAAATGCAGATGGACACAGCACCTGGGCCATAGCAAACACTTGTTAAAAGTGGCCAGGAGCAGTGGCTCATGCCTGTAATCCCAGCACTTGGGGAGGCTGAGGCAGGAGGATTGCTTGAAGCCAGGAGTTTGAGGCCAGCCTGGGCAACATAGCAAGGCCTCATCTCTACAAAAAGAAAACACAATAGTGCTGAAGGCTACAGAAGGATCTGTGAGGGCCCAGTGGGAAGGTTGGTGCCCCATCTGGGGTGGGGGGTAGTCTAGGTGGGCTTCCTGGAGGAGGTGATGGAGGCTTGGCAGGAACACAGTGGGAACAAGAGAGGGGGGCAGGTAGGAGCAATGGGGGATGGTGCTCCAGGCAGGATGGGGGGGGTTGGGGAATCCTCACTCCCACCGCCTCCCTCAGGGCGGACTCTATGAGGCAGTGAATGAGGTCTACAAGAACCTCATCCCCATCCTGGAAGCCCACCGGGATTACAAGAAGCTGGCCATGGTACACGGCAAACTGCAGGACGCTTTCACCAAGATCATGCACCAGGTGGGCCCGGGACCGCCGTCCCCAGACCCCGGCCCCCAACCCACCCCCTGGGCTCTGCTGACCTTGAATCTTCTCTCCCCCACAGAGCTCTGGCTGGGAGGTGAGTCAGCCTTCAGTGGCCACCCCCCTCTGGGACCCCCCCGGGATGGCTGGCCAGCCGTGCCAGTGACCACCAGGGGGCGCCGGAGGAGCACGGCCGCGGGGGCACGGGCTGGGGCTCAGTGGGCGATGACGCGCCCCTGCCACATGCCCCCGAGGCCCCCACCCCAGATCTCAAGGGCAGCTTGTGACTCACCCAGCTGGGAGCTCTCCAGAGACACCCCACCCCTCCCTTGGGCAGGGCTCGCTGGGGCACGGCGGGGGAGGCCAGCCTGTCTCTGGGTCTCGTGGTCTGTTTCCCTCCATCTCTCCCCGTCTCTGTCTCTCTCCCCGCCACCGAGTGAGTCTCTGCCTATCTTGCTGTCTCTCTGTCTCTGTGCCTCTCTTGGTCTCTGTCTCTCTCCAGCTTCCCCCACCATCTCCCGCTTCACGTGCCCAATCCCGCCTCTCCCCTACTTGGGTCTATTTTTAGACATCTCCTAGTTTGGGGAGAGTTTTCTGGCCAAAGATGGCAGGGACCGAGTCCTGGCGGGCGGGCCGGGTGGGGCGGGCAGGTCCCCTTCCTCCCCGAGTCCCTGATCTCTCTTTCCCATGGAATGACTCTCATGGGGTAGCATCACCAGGACCCTAGGGGTCGGGGGCTCTGACCTCTGACCTCCCCCATGACTTTGTATCCCTGTCTCCCCCAATCCCCCCCGGCCTCACCATGTCCTCCCCACCCCACCGGGACCTGCCTTGGTGAGTGAACCCAGAGCCACCCCACCTCCTTTCCGGTCCGGGGGTGGTGTCCGTGGGGTGGAGGGGGTTCTTCTTCCAAACTTGGGGCTGGAGGCAGCAGGAGGGAATGCCTGGAACAACAGAGCCACAGCCTCTGTCCCAGAGCAAGAGACAGCCATAGCTTCCCTCAGTCATTCAAGCATTTATTGGGTACCTACTGTATACATTAGGGACATACCTGTGAGCAGTACAGCCCCAGTCCTGATTTCATATTGGGATCCACGCCTTGATGTTTTCAGAGTCCCCTGCCTGCGCCCATGACCCCATGTTCTTGGGGTCCTCACGCCCCAGTCTCGATGTTCTCAGGGGTCCCCTTTGTCCACCTCTTGCCCATCCTCGTCTCACCAGAATGTCTCTCTACATCCTGCCCTGTGGGGCCCAAGGCCACCTATCTCTGAGGCAGGGAGACCCCCAGAGGGGGCCTCCCAGGCAAGCACACCCCTCCCCACAGCCCCAGCGCATGTTCGGGACCTACTTCCGCGTGGGCTTCTACGGTGCCCGCTTTGGCGACCTGGACGAGCAGGAGTTCGTGTACAAAGAGCCATCAATCACCAAGCTGGCAGAGATCTCGCACCGGCTGGAGGCACGTCCCCGTGGTGGGGAGTGGGACGGGGCACAGCGCTGCCCTGGGGCTGGGGGGAGGGCTGCGTGTGCCCGGGTGGCCCTGAGTCAGCCCCACGTCCCCAGGAGTTCTACACGGAGAGGTTCGGGGACGACGTGGTAGAGATTATCAAAGACTCTAACCCCGTGGACAAGTCCAAGCTCGACCCCCAGAAGGTGGGTCTTCCCGACCATCTCCCTGCAACCCTGTTTTCAAAGAGACCCCAAGTACTGTTTCCTGGGGACCCTCAGATCCTAGTTCTCTGGGAAACTCCAGATCCTCTTTCTCACGGGATTCCCAAACATCCCGACACCGGAAGCCCTGGGAATCCCAGATCCGAAGCCCCCAGACCCAGGGAGGCCCAGATCCCTTCTTGGCCAGGGACAGGGCCTGGCGGGTGTGTGTTGGGGCCGTGGGACCCTCACCCCTGACCCGCGCCCCAGGCCTACATCCAGATCACGTACGTCGAACCGTACTTCGATACCTACGAGCTCAAGGACCGGGTGACCTACTTCGACCGCAACTACGGGCTGCGCACCTTCCTGTTCTGCACGCCCTTCACGCCCGACGGGCGCGCACACGGGGAGCTGCACGAGCAGCACAAGCGCAAGACGCTGCTCAGCACCGACCACGCCTTCCCCTACATCAAGACGCGCATCCGCGTGTGCCACCGGGAGGAGGTGCGCGGGACCCCAGGCCCGGGGGACGGGGGCGGGGAAGGCAGGGGACATCAGACCCAGGGAAGCCCCAGGGAGGGGAAACACAGGGACCCCAGACCCAGGGTGGCCCAGGGACCCCAGACCCAGGGAGGAGAGATGTGGGGACCCCAGTTCCAGGAAATGGCCCGCATACCCCCAGAACCAGGTTGGGGAGATACGGGGACCCCACGTTCCAACCTCTAGGCTCAAACCCATACCTCCAGACCCAGGGAGGCCTGGAGACCCCAGGTTAGACCCCCAGGTGCCCCAGGGCACCAGACCCAGCAGGCCCAAGGCTGGACTCCGACCAGACAACAGCCCCCCAAAGGCAGCTAAGCCAAGACCCCCTCAGGCCCACGTGGGCAGATGCCCCCAGACCCCGTCCACTGCCCAGCCTCTTGGACGCCCCCATTCTGCCCCCAGTGGGGTCTGAGCTGCCTGGGGCTGGCTTGGGGTCAGGACACCTTCAGGCCCTGGCGCGTGCATGCCCTCCCTCTCCCCCCGCAGACAGTGTTGACGCCTGTTGAAGTGGCCATCGAGGACATGCAGAAGAAGACACGAGAGCTGGCCTTTGCCACCGAGCAGGACCCGCCAGACGCTAAGATGCTGCAGATGGTGTTGCAGGGCTCCGTGGGGCCCACCGTGAACCAGGCACGGCTGGGACGGGGGTGGGTGCAGGGGGGGACTCCAGGTGCCATACAGACATGTTCACGCATCCCCCCTACCCATAGGGTCCCCTGGAGGTGGCCCAGGTGTTTCTGGCAGAGATCCCGGAAGACCCCAAACTCTTCCGGCGTCACAACAAACTGCGGCTGTGCTTCAAGGACTTCTGCAAGAGGTGGGCCCGGAACCCCGCCCGGGCCGCCTGCCCGCCTGACCCCGTTAGGGCCCCTGTCCCTGTCTGACCCCCACATGGCTCCTCATTCACCTGAGCCCCACTTCGGGTCTCTCTGCGTGCCTCGCCCCACCTTCTGGACGCCCCCCACGTCCGATCTTGGTTTCTCTCCTGAGCGTCTCTGGTCCCCAGGTGTGAAGACGCGCTCCGGAAGAACAAGGCCCTGATCGGGCAGGACCAGAAGGAGTACCACCGCGAGCTGGAGCGCAACTACTGCCGCCTGCGCGAGGCCCTGCAGCCCCTGCTCACCCAGCGCCTGCCCCAGCTGCTGGCGCCAAGCCCGGCCAGCCCCAGGTGCCTTGACCTGGCACCCCGGCCCTAGAGATCAGAATGGGCAAGTCGAGGCAGGCCAGAACAGTTACAGGATGGGGGCTGTCGTACACATACGCAGCAACACATGTGCATGTGGCCGCGTCTTTGCACAAGCATCTGAGTGTGTCATCCAGGGGGACAAAGGCAGGCCACCTCCCAGACATGCGAATTCATCTTTCTGAGCCTCAGTCTCCACGTCTGTAAATTGGGGATGATTTGGACCTCTCATGGTAAATTTCAAGAGAGAATTTGCGGCCAGGTGCAGTGGCTCACGCCTGTAATCCTAGCTCTCTGGGAGGCCGAGACGGGAGGATTGCTCGAGCCCAGGAGTTTGAGGTTGCTGTGAGCGAGGCTGACGCCACGGCACTCACTCTAGCCCGGGCAACAGAGTGAGACTCTGTCTCAAAAAAAAAAAAAAAAGAGAGAGAGAGAGAGAGAGAGAATTTGCAAATCCCACAGCAGATCTGGATGGATGTGAAAGGGGCAGGGCGGACCCTAGAAGGATCCTTGGAGGAGGAGGAGGAGGAGGAGGAGAAATAGGGGGACGGGGGAATGGGGGGCAGCTGGGGAGTGCTATGGCATAGGAGGGCCATGGCCATGCTGACTGCTGCCCCCCCAATTCCTTCTCTAGGAACTCTCTGAACAGAGCAAGTTTCCGGAAGGCAGACCTCTGAGCCGGCAGGGCCTGAAGCCACACCCAGGGGACCAGCACCCAGGCCTCAGCTGCCTGTACCTTGCTGGGACTCTCCCCCACTGCCCACTCGGCTGTGGGGTGACCGCATTGTACTTGGGGCTGGCCCCTCTGTCCCTCTATCTGTTCCCATCTGTGTGCACTGATACTCCCCCTACCTTTGTTAATTTAAAATGGTTTTTATAAGCAACCCGAGCAGCGTGGTGTGGTCACTAGGGCTGTGTCAGGTCATGTGCTCAGAGTCCATTCCTTTACAGCCACACGCTGTGGATTGACACACAGAACACTGGGTGCCAGAGGCACAGTGGTGACAGCAGACACAGATTCCTGCCCTGGGGGAGCTGACATTCTAGCAGAGAAGGCAATACACAAATAACGTTACATGCCCGCATTTCGCTGCCTAAGCTTTTCTCAACACTTCTATCGGGTGGGCAACAGGATAATCCCCGTTTACAGACGGGGAAACTGAGGCACACAGAGCGCAAGTCTGGCTGGACTGCAGGCTCCGGTGCAGCCTCGTGCCTAAGCTACAACCCCCTCCCGCAGCGATCACACCACCACGTACCCGGAGTGCGCTGGGCCGCTTCCAGCCCTGGGCTGCCTGGGGGAGGGGTGACCTCCTGCCGCCCGCCCTCCCGGAGCTGGGCCCGGGCCAGCTCCGCCCCTCCCACCACCGCGGAGCTTTCGGCTCCCCCCTAACCCCCGCAGCTACCCAGCTGCAGCGGGTGGGGGAGGCCAGTAGTGGGGGGGACTCTGCTCCGGGGACTTGCTGGGGGAGGGGCGGCGAGGCAGGACACCCCGGTGCGTGCATTCTCACCTGCGAGCCAGGTGAGATCCTGCCCCCCTACACCCCCCACACCCCCACTCTGCATCCCCGCCCCCCACCGCAGCTGCGGGCGCCCGGGCGGCTGGAGGGGGCGGGGCCGGCCGCAGGGGGCGGGCCCAGCGAGGGGGCGGGGCTCCCGCCGAGGGCCGGGCGGCCGGTGGCTGCGGCGCGCGCAGGACGCTCGGGCGGCGGGACGCCGGGACAGCGGTGGCCGGAGCGCGCCAGGCGAGTAGGACCCGGGGCTGGGTCGGGGTTCGAGTCCTGATCGGGGTTGCGAGTGTGGCTCCCTGCCCCTGCCCCACCCCCAACCCCGGGGCACGAACGACCTCGCGGGTCTCGCGCCGCCTCCAACTCCACCGTCTGCGTCCAAACTTTCCGGACTTGGAGTGCCTCGGTCCCCGCCTTTGACCCGGTTCCCTCATCCGTTCCTCGTGCCCTGCCCTTCTCCCCTCTCCTGCCCCCCTCCGCCCCTGTCCCCATCTGCGCCTCTGTCTTCCCTTCCCGCACCGTCCCCTGTCGCCCTCCTCCTCGGCCGGCCGGAGCCAGGCCCCAGGCGGCGGGAAGGCGGCCGCGCGTCCGGCCGGGCCGGCGAGGGGAGCGGCAGCTGTTTGCCATTAGCCGGGGACCCCGCAGGCCCCGCCCCCGCACGGGGCGGTGTCCTTCTCGGCCCCAAGTTTGGGGCGGGGAGACGGGAGGGAAGACCCCAGAGATGTCCAAGCCGTTGTAGAGGGGGGGACTTTGGGGAGACCCGCGCCTTGTCCCTGCGTCCCCAACCTGTCCCGTCTTGGAGTCTCCTGTGTCTCCACCTCTCAGTCGTATCTTGCCTCCCTCCTCCGCTCCCCCTAGAGGTCCCATGGTGAGAGAGGGGCCTCAGCGGCAGACACCCCACCCCACCACACACCCCTTTATTTCCTTTCTCTCCTCACCCGGAGTCGGAATCGCCCGTCCACACGGCCGGCGATCGAATGACGGGATGCTCAGACCTCAATCTGCACGTGTGGGAAATGGGTAGAGCGGTGTAGCGGGTGGGGTGGTGGCTTGGTGGGCAGGCTTAGGTTCAAGTCCAGGTCCAGCCACTTCCCCACGGTCCTAGTGACCCTGGGCAATCACTGCACCTTTCTGTGCCCGTTTGTCCTCCCCTCCACGTCTAGCCACAACCCCCTTTCCAGACTATTCCAGTCCTGCTTCCTGTCTCTAGATCTTTCTTAGGTCCCCAGAAAATATTTTTGATCTACTTCCTGTTGTTCCGGAGTGGGGGGAGCCACCAGGCAGATGGAAACCCCAAATTTCCTACAGTTGGTGACCTTGTGTTCCAGGTGTTTGAAAGGCAGAGAAGTGAGGACAGAGACGTGGAGAGACAGGGAGAGAGACAGAGACGTGGAGAGACGCAAAGAGACTTGGAGAGAGACTAAGCAAGACACTAAGCAGGACAGGACGTGACAAGAAGGACAAGCCCGAAGGACAAGCCCGCTGCCCGTGGAGCCCCAGCCCCGCCTTCATGCCCAGCAGGTGCCTCACCTGGCCCATCCCCCCAGGTACCCACAGGTTGGAAAGGGTCTGCTCTGGTGGTGGGGTGAGCTGGGACCTCTGCAGCATGATGGCTGCAGGTCAGACAGCAGAAAGGACTGGCCAAGTTCAGGCGGGTTATACTGGGCACAAAAGGACCCTGGCCAGCCTCCAGGACTAAAAGGGGCTTAGTGAGAGGCCCTGATTGTCCCTGCTTTTTGCAGCCTCCAGGCGCCCCCCTTACTTCCTCCCCCCACCCCCCATAACTTCCCGGGCGGCCCGGCCCTCTAGCCCTGCTGCTGCGCCCCGAGCCCGGACGCTTCCTGGGGGGCAGGAAGTTCTGTGTAGCCCTGCAGTGAAATTGTTTATTTTTAGAGAAAATTGTTTCCATAAAGGGGAAAGGCTTCACTCTTCACTGCCTCCCCCACTTTCTCTACCCCAGGTCTGGCCTGACTGAGGGCTCTGCTTTGGGGTCCCCTACCCCCGCTCTGTCTCTCTTTGTCCCCCTGTGTCTCTGTCTCAGACCCTTGCAGGAAAGCTGGCCCCCCTGCACCCATGAGCACCCCAACCCCCATCTCTCCCTGTGGCCAGGGCTGGGCTTGGGCCGAGGGGAGGGGGTGCAGGAAGGGTGGGGCTTGTCGGGCTTGGGCCCCCCAGGCCCCAGGGCCATGTGGAGGCCGGGCTGCAGGAACAGCTGGAGCCTGTCCAGGGGCCGGACAGATGTGTGCGCAGGCGGCGAGGTTTGGTTTCTTTGTTCCAGGCTTCAGGGTGCCCCCCCCCACCTCCGGCCCTTTCCGTGGCCAGGCCGGGTGTGCGCCTATGAGAGGGTCCCAGGCCTTGGGGGGACCCTGGGGGACAGCTGTGGAGGGGTTGGCCTGGTCTCCCCTCCACCTGCAGACTCCTCCTGACTCCCGGCTCCACGGCCCCCTCTCCCCAGGTAAGCCTCGGCCGGTGCTGCAGGCAGTCTGACTCCGTCCCCCAAGTGACTTCCCAGGACGAACTGCCCGCAAGAGCATGGCCCAAGTTCTGCACGTGCCAGCCCCCTTCCCAGGTCAGGGGTCTGCGGGGGCGGGGGAGGGCCCTGCCCTGGGGGTCTGACATTAGAGGCACAGTTGAGCGCCTGGTGGGCTCCAGTCCTTTGGGCAGATAAACCCGACTCCCCAGGCGTCGGTCTTTGTCCCAAGAATGGGGACAATAGTTTTCAGCGGGGCCGATGTTTCTGCCCACCCCAGGGACCCCCGGCCCAGCGTCCCCGCCCGCCTTCCCTGCCAAGGAGCCCGACCCACCCTACTCGGTGGAGACGCCTTACGGCTACCGCCTGGATCTGGACTTTCTCAAGTACGTGGACGACATCGAGAAGGGACACACTCTTCGGCGCGTGGCCGTGCAGCGCCGTCCCCGCCTGGGCTCGCTGCCCCGCGGCCCCGGCTCCTGGTGGACGTCCACTGAGTCGCTGTGCTCCAACGCCAGCGGGGACAGCCGCCACTCGGCCTACTCCTACTGCGGCCGCGGCTTCTACCCGCAGTACGGCGCCCCGGAGGCCCGCGCCGGCTTCAACCCCCGCGTGGAGCGCACGCTGCTGGACGCGCGTCGCCGCCTCGAGGACCAGGCGGCCACGCCCTCCGGCCTGGGCTCCCTGACCCCCAGCGCCGCGGGCTCCACGGGCTCCCTGGTGGGCGTGGGGCTGCCACCCCCGACGCCGCGGGGCTCGGGACTGTCCACGCCGGTGGCGCCCAGCGCCGGGCACCTGGCCCACGTGCGGGAGCAGATGGCGGGCGCCCTGCGGAAGCTGCGGCAGCTGGAGGAGCAGGTGAAGCTGATCCCCGTGCTGCAGGTGAAGCTGTCCGTGCTGCAGGAGGAGAAGCGGCAGCTCGCGGTGCAGCTCAAGAGCCAGAAGTTCCTGGGCCACCCCACGGGGACCCGGGGCCGCGGCGACCTCTGCCTGGACCTGCCCGAGCCCCCCGAGGACCCGGTGGCGCTCGAGACCCGCAGCGTGGGCACCTGGGTCCGAGAGCGGGACTTGGGCGTGCCGGACGCGGAGGCGGCCCTCGCCGCCAAGGTCGCCGTGCTGGAGACGCAGCTCAAGAAAGCGCTGCGGGAGCTGCAGGCGGCGCAGGCCCGCCAGGCCGACGCCCCGCCCCAGGCCTGGCCGCCGCCCGACGGCCCGGTCCGCGCGGACACCGTCCGAGTGGTGGAAGGGCCACGCGAGGTGGAGGTGGCCGCCAGCACGGCCGCCGGGGCCCCTGCACAGCGGGCCCAGAGTCTAGAGCCCTACGGGGCTGCGCTGCGGGCCCTGGCGACACCCGGCGGGGCAGAGGCAGAGAGCCCGCCTGTGTTCCGCAGCCACGAGGTCGTGGAGACGACGTGCCCAGTGTCCACCGCATCCGCCGGCAACTTCCACGCTGTGAAGAAAATTAGCATCACAGAGCGAAGCTGCAACGGGCTGGCAGGTAAGCATCGCCGGTCGGGGACAGTGGTTGGCGGACTTCCCTCTTCCCGAGGCACAGCCTGGACCCTCGTGGAATGCCAGGCAGCGTCCAGCTCCCCTGTCCTGGCCTTCCACCAGACACATCACTCTGGCCCTTGGAATCTTTCTCTTAATCAGTACGAGAGGGAGAATTGTACCGCTGACGTCGGGGCTCTAGGGGCCATGCAGAGAATTAGGTGCTGGAGCGTTGTCCAGAAAGCTGGAGGTATCTGCTGGAAATTCCCCAAGGCTGTTTTTTGCTGAGCAGAAATCCTCCTTGTTTACTGAGTAAGTGGTAGGACTCAATCTCAGAGCAGTGTAAGCAGTTAAAAGAAAACATGGTGTTTGGGTAACTTATGGACAGCTTCAGGCATAGCTGGATCCAGGTGCTCAAATAGCATCGGGAATCTAACTCATTGTCTTTCTCTTCTTCGTTTTTACCCTGGGGACTCCTCTTGCAGGCAGGCAAAGGAAGGTGACCCCCTAGCTCTAGGCGTCTCTCTTTCCAGCTCAGTGGCCCTCCGTGGGTGGCCTGTGTCATGGTACCCATTGGTGAGCCAGTCCCTGTACCCTCACTGCCCAGCTCTGCATGGATCCTGGGGGTAATAAGCCCCACCCAAGCCCTGTGGCCTCTGAGGGGGGAAGGGGGTGCTTCCCAGAGGAAGTGCTGAGCTCTCGTGCCCGGAAAGGAGATGCTGGGTGTGTAGAATCTCAGCTTCCCCGAGGCTCCTAGGGAATTTTGATTCATAATTTTAACGACAGCTGTCCTTTAGCAAACGCGGAGAGGTGGGGGCTGGGGTGAGCCAGGGACATTCTACGTCTTGCCATGTTACCCCGGGTAGCCCTGTCTGTGAAGTGGCACAGTAATGGTCCCCCTCCTTCTAGAGCCCTTGTGGATTGAACACACACAGTCAGTACTCGTCGCTGCTTCGGCTGCTAACTTTCAGGCCAACCGTGTTTATAGCTGGGGAAACTGAGGCTCAGGAAGTGGCTGAGCCAGGATTTGAACGTAGGTTGGCTTAAACCTGCTGCAACTGGGCTCGAAGGTGGAACCCATGTTCTTATCCCAGTCCCGAAGGTCAGGCGGGCTGAGCCACGCTGACAGGCCAGACGGCACAGGCTCAGAGGCGGGGACCCAGCTGTGTTTTCTCGATGCCCCGTGTTGTTGCCGGCCGGCTCGGGACACCACCCATCTGTTCTGTATCCATCGCAAACACCCAGCCCTGCGGTTCTGGCCCCCAGCCAGAGGCCCTGCCTGGCCCAGCCTCGGAATCTCTGAGAGGCGACCTCCATTCCAGACGTGCCACCCAGAGCAGCCATGCTCTGTAGGACATGCAGACATAGCGATATCTACCCTCTAGGCCAGCTGCCACCCCTGGAAGTTCTTCCTCGTGTCTCACTTCACTCCCTCTTGCTGCAGCCCACCCCAGTCCCTGCCTTGCTTGGGCAGAACTGGAGTGTGTTAATTCATTCCAATATCTTCGCACTCCACAAACATTTCCCAAATGCTCACTGTGTGCCGGACTCTTCTAATCACTGAGGACAAAGCAGTGAACAGCGGGGACACAGAAGCCCCTGCCATAAATAAATGAGACAGTGTAACAAATAAGCAAAGAATTATCCTTGCAGAGAACGTGTGTTGGAAGCAAATAACATGGGAGCATGGAGTTGGTGGCAATTTGATGGAGTGGTGACCTCGGTTCAAATTCTGGTCTTCCTGATCCCTGGCTCTGTGTCCTTGAGCAAGCTCTTTAACCTCTCTGTGCCTCAGTTTCCTCATTTGCAAATCGAGGGTCCTGAAGGTGCAAATTCACTCGATTAATATGAGGCTTAGGATGGGTGCGGTGGTGCACACCTGTTATGCCAACACTTTGGGAGGCTGAGGTGGGAGGATCGCATGAGACCAGGAGTTCTCAAGACCAGCCTGAGCAAGAGCAAGACCTGTCTGTAAAAAATTAGAAAAAAAAGAATGTTCCAGGCAGGAGCACCCAGGAGCAAAGGCCCTGAGGTGAGAGAGGGGCTCTGTCTTGTCAAGGTGTTGGGCAAGTTGGAATGTGATGAGGCCAGAAAAAAAAGGTATAGGGGAGTCTGAGCATGGGAGGGGGGTTCCCTCAGGGCTCGTGTGCTGTGCTGCTCAGAGCAATGTGGTAAATGAAATGAGATAGTACAAGGACTAGGCAAGCGCTCCAGTGATGTTCATGCATCGTGTTTGCTTACCTTGTGGTTAAATCACGGAGGGCTCCCTGGAGGAGGAGGCAGAGCAGGGCCCAACCTCCTTATCATCCAGCGAGGCCATTGTGGTGTTTTGTTTTTTGGTTTTTGTTTTTTTGTTTTTGTTTTTAGTAGAGCAGGAATTCACTCAGTGCTGAGAGGGTGGGAGCCAGGCTGGCAAAGGTAGGTGGGGTGTGCAGAGGCCTGGAGACCCCACAAAATCTCCTCCCCACCTAGCAAAGGCACCACAGGCAGATCAGCAGGAAAAGGGACAATGACAGCCACCAATGTGTACTGGTTGGGGGTGTCTACAAAGCTTTCAAATTTCCTCTGCTCTTGTTCAAAAACGTATTCATGTGAAAGCAATTCATATTCTTTGTGGAAGGTTTGTAAAGTGTAGAAAAATCTAGAACAAAGAAATAAAACCCCTGTACACCCACCAGCGCCCAGGTGTAGCTATTGTCAACATGTCTGTTTCTTTGCTTCCAAATTTTTTAAATGCATAAGATAATATGTTATTTTCCAAGAATGGCAACAGAGAGCTTATGGACGTTGCTGTTTGTCTGTCTTGTGTTTGTAAACGCACTTAACAACATGCCAAGACGTTGTTTGATGCCGTTTGCATACTTTAATTCATTTAAATCATCCCTATGAAGTAAGTGGCATTTTTAGCCCTGTTTTACAGAGGAGAAAATTGAGGCAAAGGGAAAGTTAAATAATTTGCCCCCAATCCTCAAAGCCAGGATTAAACTCCATCTTTTTTTTTTTTTTGAGACAGTCTCCCTCTGTCGCCCGGGCTAGAGTGCCGTGGCGTCAGCCTCGCTCACAGCGACCTCCAACTCCTGGGCTCAAGCGATCCTCCTGCCTCAGCCTCTTGAGTAGCTGGGACTACAGGCATGTGCCACCATGCCCGGCTAATTTTTCTATATGTTTTTAGTTGGCCAATTAATTTCTTTCTATTTTTAGTAGAGACAGGGTCTCGCCCTTGCTCAGGCTGGTCTTGAACTCCTGACCTTGAGCGATCCTCCTGCCTCGGCCTCCCAGAGAGCTAGGATTACAGGCGTGAGCCACCGCGCCCGGCCACCATCTCTGATTTAACATTATCCCAGGAGTGTTTTCTCCGGTTAGTAAAGATTCTCTGGACGTGCTGTTTTAACAGTCACAGCATTTTCTGGCAGTGGGGAGCTGAGATTCATCTGGCTGGTCCTTGTGCCCGGCCATCCAGTTGCATCTAATTTTTCCCCACTGTCAGCAAGGCCACGAGGATGTCCTTCTCGGAGCACCTCGCCGCCTCTGATCTATTTCTGAGGTCTGCTTTCTCGAAGGGCATTTTTGAGGACCTTGATGTCTCTAACCAATTTGTTTTACGCCCCCTGCGGTAGAGTGATTTAAATTTTTAAAACTCTCTTCTGGACTTCAGGAGCCCAAAACTGAGTCCATCTCATTCTTGACCTCATGACAACTGTCCCCACCTATCTGTGCACACCACCTCCGTGCTGTCACTTGGTATTTTTTCACTTTGATCTTTCACCCTCCATGCCGAGGATCGGAAAATATTTTTAGTTTTGCAGGCCATACGGTTTGTCACGTTGATTCAACTCTTTCTCAGTTCCCTCCCCACTTTATTGAAGTGTTCTTAATATGCAAAAAATTGCACAGATTTAACGTACGCATTTTTGATGAGTATAGTGCCTCAGTTATGCTATTTTGCAGCACGAAAGCAGCCATAGACAATATGTAAATGAATGCGCGTGGCTGTGTTCCAATAAAACTTTATTTGCAGACACAGAAATTTCAATTTGATATGCTTTTCATGTGTCCCAAACAGCATCTTTTTCCCCCCCCTGCCATTTAAAAACTTAAAAACTGCACCCACAAGCTATAGCTCTCCACCGTCAACACCACCCCCACCCTGTTGCGTGTCATTCCTCACGATCCACCTTCTGGAGGCTTATTTAGATGCTTGGGTGTCCTGGAAAAATATGCCCTGTGCATGTTGAATTTCCTTAAATGGTATCATGCTTCAGAAAAACAAAAGTCTCTTTCTGTTTCTTATTTTCTCCTCTCCATACGCTATTTTTGAGCTTTCCTCACTGATGTTTGTAAATCTGACTTGTCACTTGTAATGGCTGCATAGATTTCTACTCTGGATGTAACAGACCTTTTTTTCTTTTTGAATCCCTGCGTGATGGGTACCTGGGTTAGTTCCAGCTTCCGGCCACCGTGAGCGACGCTGGGCCATCCTCACACGTCCCTCTCTGGGGCTTGCTGGGGCGTAGAGGATGCACAACTTCGCTCCAGGTCCTGTCTGATCCTCTCTGACAGAGCTGTCCCTGTCGCCGTTCCTACCACCGCGCTCAGGTTCAAGATGCCCATTTCTTCACGTCCTCACCAGTTTACAGTTTTCTCCATTTTTTCCCTTTTCTTGCACATCGGACGCTGCTGCAAAGTGCTATCTCCTTATTATTTGTTGCTGTTGTTGTTTTATTCTTTTTTTTTTTTTTTCCTGAGACAGAGTCTCACTCTGTTGCCCGGGCTAGAGTGCCGTGGCGTCAGCCTAGCTCACAGCAACCTCCAACTCCTGGGCTCAAGCGATCCTCCTGCCTCAGCCTCCCGAGTAGCTGGGACGACAGGCACGCGCCACCACGCCCGGCTAATTTTTTCTATGTATTTTTAGTTGGCCAATTAATTAATTTCTGTCTATTTTTAGTAGAGACGGGGGTCTCGCTCTTTCTCAGGCTGGTCTTGAACTCCTGACCTTGAGCGATCCTCCAGCCTTGGCCTCCCAGAGTGCTAGGATTACAGGCGTGAGCCACCGCGCCCGGACAATTTTTATGGTATTAACATGCATTATTCCAAGAACTTTATCTGGCACTCATCTGTGAACTACCCTATTAGCTAGGTATTATTTCTCCTGTTCCCTACAGTTTAGGGAACTCATTCAAGGCCACAGTAGAA
>CAUYPO010077228.1:0-40483 GCA_963574435.1 Cheirogaleus major | reverse complement strand
AAGTGTTCTAATAAAATGCATATAACTTCCGGAAGATACATAACACACATATGGCAAGAATGTGCCTTATTACTTTGAAACAATATTAGGATGTTTAAGGTAAGCAAAATGGATAGTGGTTAAGGTCTGGTCAATCTACTTGCATCCAGAAGACTTCGTAGATATGTTAGACTTTGGCATGGTCCTGAGAGAAATTTGGCTCCAGAATAGGCAGAGGGAAGGGTACCTCAGTAAGGGAATAGAGATTGAGTGTGAACCAACGGCTGGAACATACCTGAAATTTTTAAATATACAGGGTGCCCCAACAGTCACCCTACCCAGGGAAATCGTAGCTAAATGTACCTTTAGTTACAAAAATATTCATCACAATTTTGCAAAATGTTTAGAATTTTGCAAAATTTTTCCTTTGTATGGAGACTTTTGGGACACCCTGTACTTAGACAGCTGGAAAGAAACATGGATAGCACTTAGGACAAAACTCTCATTTCAAAGATGAGAAAAGCAAGTCTCCAATTGGTTAAATGGTTTGTCCGAAGTCCCACAGCCACAGACAGGGCTGGATGAACCACACTGCTCACCTGTCTTAATAGCCACTGTCATTTCCACTTTAGCACCGGTTTCCCATCTTCAGCGACAAGGCCTTAGGGATTGCATGAAGTTACTTCCAGAGTCCAGTGGGGAGTCAGGGAGGGGGGTGTCCAATGTGGCATCTCTGCTGGAACCCTCTTATATATTAGACTTCTGATAAGATTTATTTGAAGAAAAAAAATTGCTTTTTGTTAAAAAGGCACTCTTTGGGGCATCATTAGTGATGAATCAACATGGTTGAGTTCTGTGCCGTGTGACACAGACATAAACATAGAAGAAAAGAACCTCTGTCCTCAACAAATTAATTTACTCATCCAACAATCAAGTGGGGAATGTACGTGTCGGGTACTTAGCTATGCATTGGGTGAGCAAAAAGATACAGGTCTGGTCTGGGTTTAGGTAACCAGAAAGGCATTCATTAAATGACACAAAGACATATACACAACCGTGATAGCAAGAGGGAAAGTTGCAAGACACAAAGAGAACATATGACCAAGAACTTCAGTCTAAGGAGTCACTGCCTAGGAGAGATAAAATGCCTGTGTGGACAACAACTACTACAAATACAAGTGCTTAACACAGGTGTGCACAAGGCTCTATGGTCACACAGAGCGGGCAGTGAAGAGCTGAGCAGGAGGGGACAGGGACACCTGGCACTTGTCTTTAACCTAGGAAGGGTTAACAAGGACACATTATTGTGATGAAAATGGGTCGGCAGGAAAAGGGGGAAAAGAAGCATATTTCATTCAGACAGAGGCATCGTATGTGCAAAAGGAACAGATACAGGGTAGAAATTCAAGAAATGGCAAGCCCTCCTCAAGAACAGAGTAAAAGCTGGCTGTCTCAGAAGCAATGGAGTTCCAAAAGCAAGCAGGGGCCACATCCCATGGGGCCTTGTATCCCAGGCTACCAAACTGAGATTTAACCTGCACAGCCTGCCGTGGAGAGGACACGGCACCACTGAAGGCTGTGGACAGGAGTGTGACATCATCAGAACGACATCCCAGAAACTCATTCCGAGAGCAGCGTGCAAGACAGACTGGACTAGGCAAGGCCCGTGGCAAAGAGACCCATGAGAAGCTGCTGCGATTCCACAAACAAAGGATAACTCAAACTGTGGATTTGTCTTAGGTTTCCTCGCACATGTTGGCATTTAAAAAGCATGTTTAATAAACTAATTAATAAATGAATAGGAAATAATGTTGGGATGCTAAAGGAGGGCAAGAATACAGACAATCGTAAAAGGCAAGCAAAGATTTTATGACTTGATGCTGCAGAAAAGAGAAAGTCACTGGAAGTTTCTGATCGCAGAGTGACATACCGTGAACTCTGTTTAGGAAATCTTCATGTCAGAGCACATCTGACAGAATAGATAAATGACGGACTTACAAATGATTTAAGGAAGCTTTTATAGCAAGGTATCTAAAGTCGTTTAGATATAAGGTAAAAATATTTTCCCTGGTTAGGGATCAACATGAATATAGTAAAAAAAAATAAATAAATAAAGGAAGATAAAAGAGACATTTTTCAAAGACAGATGAAATTAATCGATAGACTAGCTCAGGGACCAGCAAGTTTTTCTATAAAAGACCAGATCATAAATGTTTTGGGCCCTGCAGGCCACATGGTCCCCAACAAAGCTACTCAACTCCGCGACTATAGCAGAACAGTTGTCACAGCCAGCCACAGATAACATGTAAACCAATGCGCCTGGCTGCATCCCAACACGACTTTCTGTATAGATGACAGGCAGGGGGCTGGATTTGGCCCATAGACCATGGTTTCCTGCCTCCTGGACTAGATATAGCTGAGGTGGGACGGTGGGTCAGTCACTAGTATGTTCAGCTACGAGTGAAATAAAACCGAAAATAGCAGTGCAAGACAAAGGTTTGGTTCTCTCTCATTCTAAACGAAATCCAAAGGTAACAGGTCTGGTATGACAATTCCACAATTCTAACAGACCCGGGATCCTTCTATGCCATTATTTTACCATCCTTAACATGTGACTTCTAGCGCTTGGTTCAAAGTATCAACTTGGGTTCCAGCCATCAAATTAGCATTCCAGCCAGCAGGAAAGAAGTATAGAAAAAAGGCATGGCCCCCTCTTTTTAAGGACAAATCTGTAGCTCACAAAACCTTTTTGCTTGGCTAGCTGTCTATAGCCCTATAAAAGCCAAAGAGGATCACACTTGTTGCAAAATGAATGGCTCAGTATCTTGAACTTTTGTCAATCATTTTCCCTAAACCAAAAAATATTTTTCATGCACCTCCTGGTTGCTGGCCTGTATAAAATTTCTTATTGGCTGAAAGCTACTCAATAAACTGTTTTCCTTCTGTCTGTAGTAATAAAACTATACAACACTATAAACATTTTCCATGTTTAACTCCAAGATATTTGGTTTTTCTGGCTAGAAACAGTAGAGCTTTTGTTTTTAAAATTAAAGCAGACCCTTAGACCTAATTTGCCTCAGAATGCCAAATATTTTCTCTCTTCTGTTATGTTCTAACGTTACTATCACCTATTCCAAAAACAAGCGGCTAAATAAGAAACTGATCTTATGGTCTCTGGGTTATCTCTGAAAATGGTTCATTCACATAAGAGTAGGAAAAACAATGTCCAAAGATAAAGATCGCTCAAACAGTCTAGTATACAGGAGATTTTTGCTATGAAATAATGCCTATGGCTAACAAGTCTTAGTACTACAGCTATAAAGAGGTTTCACTTAAAACTGGTAATACAGATGTATTTCCTTTTATTGAGATACAATTTGACTTTCCTTAAAAGATGACTTATGATCAAAGCTACCTTAAAGCACAAAGATTTGCTAAGTTGTTGGCCCTTCATATTAGCAAAAAGAGGTCAAAATTTAGCATCTTTAGACAGATCTAACAAGTTAAAAGAGATTGGTCATTGAGATCATACAATAATTCAATGTGTTGACACACTCTCAATTTAAACAATATTTCAAAAGCTTTTATGCTTTTACTTAGACACTAAAAACATGCAGTCAATTCAATTAAGATTTAAATCTTTGAAAACTAATTTTTAAATTATCTCCCTCTCTCACCATTGACCTTTTAATTTTTTTACTTTTAGGGGATTTCAAAAATAATAAATAATGCACAAACTTTCCAAGTTGCAACTAAAGTCATACTTTCTACTCGAGATTTTATTTCAGATATCTCTCGACTCACAAAATATTTTTTTATTACCTGACATTTTAATCAAAGATCAAAAACTTCACTGGCCCAAAAATTTCCAAAACTCTGTGAAGTAAATTAACTTTATGAAATGGAACCCAACTAACATATTTTGTAATGAAATGTTATATTACATTTCAAGAAAGAATGCTGTCCTTATAAAGATAGCCAATGTGGCTCAGACAATAATAATGGTAAAAATATTTAAAAGAAATGTGAGAAGTCAGAAATATTTTAACAACCCAAAGCAACATTCAAACTTTGAGGAGTCTCTCTGTAAAATGCTTTCTGACTCTCGCAGATACCCAACGAGTCCATTCTAACTGGCCCTGGGAAACGTCCTTAGACCTTACAGTGTTATCACAGACAGGGCAAAGCAAGGGGAAATCACTGGAACACGCCGATTCAGGGAGTTGCACATGTCTTAAAAGACTGCTAAGGCCTCACCCACCTTACCATAATCATAGATCACTAACAAAATCAATTCAAATGCTTTGAAAAAGGTATTTGTTTTAACTACAGGAATAATGTGTGGATGTGTGCTTCTTTTTTATATTAAAAATATACAGAAATTTGTAAAATAAAAAAAGTGATTATGAACGTCCTAAAATTCTTTCCATGTCACTGTCCAGTTCTCTAATCTTTAATACGAGCTCCCCATCACTAGGAGCACAGAGTGACGACACCTCAGCCTGGCTTTCAAGTGACTCTAAAATCTGGTCTCCTTTACCCCATAGGCACCTAACCTCTCCAGACTTCCAGAATTGAAGCTCTTTTCCAGCCAGATCAGCGTTCTCGTGTTCCCAGCCATGGCGTGCTCATTCCAAACTCAAGATCTTCAACGTGTTTGTAACTCCTGACCTGTGATCATTTTGCTTCAACTCACACTACTATCCTCACCACCCAGATAAATCCCTGATGTTTTCACACGCACTCCTGACCACTCCAGCCTGAGCCGAGCCCCCTCATTTCAGAACAGACACCTGTGTTACCCACACTACTCATTTTGACATCAGACACTACCAGGGCATCCTCATAATAAACAATAAACATTTTTGGATAATAACTAACACTCTGAACCTGCTGCTATGGGCTGAATTGTGTTCTCCAAAATTCATATGATGAAGCCCTAAGAATCTCAGAATATGACAGTATTTGGAGAAAGGGCCTTAAAAGAGGTAATTAAGTTACAATGAGGCTATTGGGGTAGCCCCTAATCCAATGGAACTGGGGTTCATGTAAGAGGAGACTTGGACACCCAGGAAGAGAGACGCTGAGAGACACACTTGTAGAGGGACGGCCACGTGAAGAGAGGCCACCTGCAAGCCCAGGAAGGAGGTCCAGGAGAACTCAACCCTGCCGACACCTTGACCTTGGATTTCTAGCCTCCAGAACATTTGAGAAAAGCTATTTCTGTTGTTTCAGCCACCCAGCTGGTGGTATTTTATTATGGTAGCCCTAGCAAACCAATATACCTGCCACATGCCAAAACAGCACGCAAACTGTCTTAACTTGCATGCATAATCTATTCCCCAACATGGCTCTGTGCGGAAGGTATGCTTGTTATCTGAGAAAATGGAAGGAAATGAAGTAATTTGCTCAAGGTTTTACACAAACATGCTAGAGCCTAAGTCTGCTTTCTTCTAAAGATCATCATTTTAACCACCATGTTATACAGACCATATGTGAATGATCCAAACAGAAAACTATTATTACTAGCATGGCTTTTTCAGTAGAATGCTGATGGATGATGGATTGATGGATTGAGAATTAAAAATCTTTCTTGTTTTTCTTTTATTCCACATATTTTTAAAAACATATGTAAGCTGTCAGGTTCCAAAATTAATACTGGCCTATTTAAAATGGCTGTTTTTGGAAATGCTCACAGACTGCAGTTTGACACACACGTCTAACTTGGTTCCATCTATATTATGCTTCTTGCTTCATATCAAATATAAGTAGGCCAGGAAAGGTGGCTCATACCTATAATCCCAGCACTTTTAGAGGCCAAGGTGGGAGGATCATTCAAGGCCAGGAGTTCAAGACCAGCCTGGGCAACATAGCAAGACCCTGGCTCTACAAAATATTTTTAAAAATTAGCCAGGTATTATAGCATGCTCTTATAATCACAGCTAATTGGAAGGCCGAGGCAGGAGGATCTCTTGAGCCCAGGAGTTTGAAGTTGCAGTGAGCTATGATGATGCCACTGTACTTTAGCCCAGAAAACAGAGTGAGACTCTGTCTCTAAAAAAAAAGAAAAATTTCAAGTTACTGTATTTTACTGATGTAAAATTCTGCATCTTTTTAAAATATTTTAACATCTTTGAAAAAGATACATCTTACAATCAGTAACATTTATCAATCACCATAGGCAAATCAGAATGTGTCTTACATCTCAGAGTTAATGAAATACCTTAATTCGCTAACTGAAGTTATACAATACCTCCTAGACTTAAGTTAAAAACGAATGATCACAAGATCATTTATGAGGCACCCTTGTGATGAGCTAAAGGAACATCAGAAAGGTAGGCCAGGCAAAGGGAGACATTTCTCACCTAAATTTTCAGAGCAGACAATGGAGAACAAAAGAGAAAAAGAAAAATAAAGAAGCAAAAAGAGCAAATGAAACAGGAAACTCAGCGGGACAGGAACAAGTACTAGAGCTCATTTTAAACATCCAAAAGTCTTGTAAGAAAAAAAAAGACAAAAAGGAAGCACCATAAAGAACTCTTACACGCACGTCACAGGAGGAAAAAACCACCAAACAGGAGGCAGACGCTACGTACACAGTGTGTCCATAAAGTGGAAACCAGTCTCACACTTTACAGTCACACCTCATATACCGCCATGGAAGGCAGGCCTCCTAGGTGAGGCATCGAGTTTCACAGCCCTGCTCAAACACAGGATTGTTAACACTAATCCACAGTGAGATCTGTGAATGAAAAGAAAGAAAGATAGGTAAATACCTACAAGAAATAGGGCCCCATTTAGAGGACTCCCAACACTTACCCTATTGATTATCTGATACTCTGGCAAATGAATAAACCAATAACCATCATCAAATGCTGTGTATCAATATAGCAATCCACCATTTAAAAGACTATTTTATCAACTTTTGTCATGATAAAGGCTACATTCTTCTTTAGCTACCCCTTAAATAGTTTCTATTTCTATTAGGAACTAAGTGATTTTCTTTGAAGTCACAGGGAATACAGCCTACAGCTCATTAGAAAAAGATGTGGTTACAAACAAATCACACTGAAACTGAGACAGCCTCTTTGAAGAGTAAAAAAAAAATGATAGATTATTTTAAATTATTTTTTCCTTTAAACAACATAATAAAAATCAAAGTGTATTTCCACCAAAGGGCTGCCAAAAACACAACTGATGGGTTTTGCCAATGATCCACAATTTATATTATAAAATTTGACAAGAGCACACTAAGTCTATCGAAGTTGTTAAAAAGCCAACTCTGGTCTGTTACTGTCACCCAAACAGCCAGAAATTAAATACAGAACTCTACCACCATAAATATTTTGCAAACTCTATACTCTGTTCTTTTTCTCTCTGGAGATGAGCTTTACCAGTTGTTTTTAATCACACAAATAAGAAACCATTAAAAATCTGGTGTGCTGACCTAAATTACAAAAGAAGGTTAAAATAAACTATCCCACATTCCAAAACATGAAAGCCTCTTTTATCTTTTGTGTTATTGCTGATAATTATATTATGTCTGGATGTGGAGGGGGTTATCATAAAACCTTTTATTAAACTATGAACACGTGAACCTAAAACTCCCTAAAAAATAGTCTTTAAATATAAAAAAAAAAAAAGAAAAATGAAAAATGACAAGGCATGACTGGTTAAAATATATGATGGACTATAATTTCAAAATGTTGGATATTGAGGAATTGTAAATAAGCAAAACCTGCAAATCGTGACCACAACTAAATAAAAGCTACTGGCAACATCAGATTCCTCATTTATACAATCGGGATAAGAGTAGTTACTGCTTCAGAGATTTATTGTAGTAATTAAATGTGATAATACCTGTAGAACATGAGGAGCAATGCCTAACACTGCACGCACCTGTTAGAGTTTGCTCTTAGGATTTATTAGTATCGGCCATCGGTATTAACATAAACATGAACATTATCAACAGTGTCTGAAGGCCCAGTCCACCTTTGTCTATTCATGCACAACTCCATTTACGTTGCACCCACATGAAGCCTCTTCTCACTAACTCAGCTCTTACGGGCATGACTGTCTTCCAAACTCCTACCGCTCTGTGTTAATCTGACCATATATCCTAGAATTTAATTACATTTTCAATTTTTAACTGTTGTGTATGTCAAGCTTAAACAATCCAATGGATTCTAAAGTCCTTATAAGAAGAGATCACGAGTACACAGCTTCTGCTGTCTCTTCCAGTGGTCAAGCTCAAGCCCCGAAGACAACAACTCCATTCAGAGCAGAGGGTGGAAACTGGATCATCTTCAACTAACACTAGTCCCAGGCCAGGCAGAAGGAGCTCAAAGTAAGAACACTGTGAAGATAGGTTACCATGGTCCTAGGCTTTAGGTATCTTCTAGATTAACTAGAGAGATTAACTAGTTTAACTAGAGAGATGGAAATATGCATACTATAAAGCAACGTAAATTCTAAGCTAAATCACATACCTACTGTAATTCCTGTGGTACAGAATTCTACAGAAGAAAAGATAATTGAAGTATAAGGGAGTTAGGAAAGTCCTAAGGAATGTGAAGAGTAAGTCTCATATAACGATAACAATAAAAACTACAATTAAAAGAGCATTAATCACCATACTAAATAATTTTCATATAGTAAGAAAAACAGCTAGCATATATTAGGTGTTCGGTATATGCTGAGGCCTGTTCTAAATTCTTTATAAATTTTAACACATTTGAGCTTCATAATATTCCTTTGAAACAGATACTGTTGTCTCCATTTTAAAGATAAGGAAAGTGAGGCACAGAAAGGTTAAATAACTTGCCCAAGAGCATTTAACTAACAAGTAGAAGGACTGAGTTATCACCCCAGGACCCTGGGCTCTCAAGTCCCTAACTCTTTATCATTATGTTCAATTACCCTGTGTATGGGCTCATGTAATTCTCTTAACAGTTCTGCAGGGGTGGTTGTGCATTCCACATAGGGTAATCCATGTGAACGAAGTCTCTAGCATGTGCAGTGCACAATCTGAGCAGCCGTACATGGCAGCCGTAATGATCTGCATTGTATACACAGGAAATTTAATAATTTGGGCCAGGCGCGGTGGCTCACACCTATAATCCCAGCACACTGGGAGGCTGAGGCAGGAGGATTGCTTGAGCTCAGGAGTTCGAGACCAGCCTGAGCAAGAGCAAGACCCCGTCTCTATTAAAAAATAAAATAATTTAGTCAAAGCTGCAGAGTTTGCATAGTCAAGATCTGAAACACAGTCTCACTCTTTTCACTCAGCCATGAAATATTAATATAAGGCAGAAAAGAAAGGCTGAGAACGTTTTAGACAGAGAGAAAGGAATCGGCAAAGCCATGGCACAGTCGTGAGTAAGGTTTGTTCTGGGCTCCAGGGAGTAAACCAGCCCTTGGTCTGATCAAGACAGTCTTGGTTTGATCCAAAAGAGAACAGTGAGAAAGGATGATGGCACTCAGGGCTCATCTCCCACCTGAACTCCCTTCTCTGGGTGAGAGCAAAAGCCATAGATGTTCCTGAAAAACGCAGTGCACAAAACACTGTTCCAAAGAGATGAACCTGGCAATAACATAAGGACAAACTGTAAAGAGAAGTGGTTCCCCTTCTCAAGGAAAAAGGAAAATAAAGAGAAACAAAGAGAAGAACAGCTCTCTGGAGGAAGAGAGGGGAAAGAATGGAGTCAGAATCCCTGCAGAAGTGCTTAAAAAAGAACTGTCTGTCACAGGATCAAATCCATTAATGGATGGAAAAGTATTCTGGAAATAGAAAATTCCTTACAAATACAAAATGTTCCACCTAGAATAATGAGGAAGCAAGGAAAATTGAATAAACGGTGGGATGAGACTACAGTATAGTTTTCTAGTTCACTTGGAATCTATTTTACACAATGTGGCTTCATTTTTGTATTTGCATTTTACATTTGAAATACTATAAATTCCTGGAATAACATTCAGAAAAAATATGAGAGAGATGAATTACAAAGTAAAATATAGTTCACTGTATTTAGTGCACTTACATTTGAACTAAATTCCCTTCAAATTACTAGGAAAAAAGAATCATTGAAGAATATATAACATACAGAAATTTTTTTGGCTCTCTATGAAATGTATATGTGACATGCTTGTTCATGCTCCTATACAGAGGTTGGAAAATAACATTTATGAATGTTATTTTTTTGAGGAAAATAACATTTATTAAGGCTCAATATTAAGTCAGATACTTATCTCTGAGGTCATTTTATCCTCCGTCAAATAGGAATTAATCCATCCATCTACAGATGAGAAAACTGAGTCCTAATTAAGAAATGTATGTAAGAAACTTGGTGAAGGTCCAGCAATTTGTAAGCCTCTTGGAGCCATGATTCCATATCCAAAACTGTTTTTCTTCCCTCTAAACCACTCTGTGTCCTAACCTCTAAGTATTAATCCATCCAGTAACAATTACATAAACCTGAGTGAGCGAGTTCACCCTGGTGATCTCCCGGCTCTTATAAAAGGAAATTAACCAAAAGCCTGTGGCAAGTGCCCTGTCTCCACCACCTGCTAGTAAAAGCTGAACTAGCTTCAGATGCCTCTACTTTATTGTAAAAGTATGTTCCATGAAGGGAATCCCAACGAAAATTTTCATAGCAATGAAGGAAGGAATGTAATGGCAAATACCAAAATCAAAGTCTGAATGAGACTTGTTTGTTCCTCATGAGACTTCTGGGAAAGAAATGCAGACTATTCCAAATACACACAGCAAGAATCGGAGACAAAAAAAAAAAAAAATAAGAAGAAGAAGAAATGAGTCATTAAGCCAACTCATATTCAAGGGGAATTAGATCCACTTTTTTTCTTTTTCTTTTTTTCTTTTTTTTTTTGAGACAGGGTCTCAGTGTGTTGCCCGGGCTAGAGTGCCGTGGCGTCAGCCTAGCTCACAGCAACCTCAAACTCCTGGGCCCAAGTGATCCTTCTGCCTCAGCCTCCCGAGTAGCTGAGACTACAGGCATGCGCCACCATGCCTGGCTAATTTATATATATATATATATATATATATATTTTTTTTTTAGTTGGCTAGATAATTACTTTCTATTTTTAGTAGAGATGGGGTCTCACTCTTGCTCAAGCTGGTCTCAAACTCTGACCTTGAGCAATGCGATCCTCCCACCTTGGCCTCCTACAGGCGTGAGCCACCACGTCCAGCCCTAGATCCACTTTTTGATGGAAGAAGCATCAAATAATTTTGCAGGCAGGTTTTAAACTCGCCAGAGTGATTTTCAAGCCTACACATCACAATCATGTGGGAACCTTCCCAATCATGGGTACACCTTCTGATGCCTAGGCCACACCCCAACTAAAGTAGAATTTGTCTGAGTGAAACCCAGGCATCAATTTCTTAACAACATGAACCTATGTTTAAGAACCACTGCTTTAGACAGTAGGGGATTCCTGTTTAACATGCAAAATAAAACCCACCTAAAACTTATCTCTAGTGATACCTAGCTAAAGCCCTGCCTCTTAACCTCAGAAGACCCAATGGCTTCTGTTTGTCATAAATATTTTAAATGCCTTCTTTATGTCCGAATTAAATAAAATTCATAGGTAATATCATTTGCCTATACATATAAATTCTAAAAATATCAACATCATATTAGCCTAACATTAAACACAAAAAACAGAAAGGTAATTTATAATAAAATAATATAAATGTCATGAAGTAAAGGCTTGGGCTAGGCACAATACTACTCATAATATAGTCAGATGCTTGCACTGCATGTCGAATCACTGTGAATGCAACAGCTGCAAATGCAGACTGACATCTGTTATGTGGGAGACGCAAATGCAACAAGTAGCTTTAACACCATTGGTGTGATTTCCAAAGCTAAAGCGATTGTATCAGTTACCTAGGATGCCATAATAAAATACCATCCATTGGGTAGCTTAAACAATAGAAATTTGTTTTCTCACAGTTCTGGAGGCTGGAAGTTTAAGATCAAGGTGTCAATAGGTCTGGTTTCTTCCGAGGCTTGCAGGTGGCTGCCCCCTCACCGTGTTCCCGCATGGTCACCTCACTGTGTGTGCATGTGTCTGATGTCCCTTTGTCCATGTCCTAATCTCCTCTTCTTACAAGAACACAAGTCACATTGGATTAAGGCCCAGCCTAATGACCCCATTTTAACTTAATCACCTTACCTTTAAGGAACGTGACTCTTGTCTAAACCAAACAAAGGCATATGATCTTCCTTCAATTTTCAAGGTAATTGCATTCCTGGAAAATTTATTGTATCTTATAAAACCATGACCCCACCAACAATACCTCCACTATTTTTAAATGTGTCTGAGTCCATTTGTGCTGCTAGAACAAAATACCACAGACTGAGTTATTTACAAACAACAGAAATGTATATCTTATGGTCCTGGAGGCTGGGAAGTCCTAGATCAAGGCACCAACAGAACTGGTGTCTGATAAGGGCCCAATCTCTGCTTCCAAGGTGGCACCTTGTTGCTGCATCTTCCGGAGGGGATGACTGTTGTGCCCTCACATGGCAGAAGGACAGAAGGACAAGCAAGCACCCCCGCCAATCTCAAGCCCTTTTACAAGTGTGCTAATCTCACTGATGAGGAGGAGCCTTCATGACTTAATCACCTCCCTAAGGCCGTGTCTCGTAATACTGGTGCATTGGAGATTAAGTTTCAACATAAATTTTGGAGGGGATACCATCATTCAAAGAATAGCAACATATAAAATGGAGTTAGATTCAAGCCTTAGCTCATTGAAAACAGATTTTACATGTACACGAATGTCCCACTGGACATTTGGCAATTGTGCAAATTGAGAGATCATTTATTCGTGCAGGACTGTTGGGTACTGGAACAGTCAGTCACCACCGACTTCTCCCAACTAAATGCCAGCAACACCGCTTCAATTACTGTGACACCCAAAATGTTCCCTAGAGGGCAGAAAGGGCCCCTTTGAGAATGTTTGATTTAAATGAAGTCAACAGTAAATCATAATATACATATTTCTCTTGTCAGAGAAAATCACCACCCCCTATTTTATTTGCTACGTTTTGATTTTTGTTAATAGATTTTCTAAAATTGGGGACAAACTGTTATTGTATTTGATACTTAAGCTTGACCGCAGGGCTATCTGACATGCTGGAAATTACCCAAGTACAAAGAGGATTCCAAACAAAAGTTGTTTTGGTTTTTATGTCGTTCCAAATTAGCCTCGCCAATGATTCTGTCAGTTGGTCTAATAACCTGTCTAATGCAAGAAGGGAGTAAAATTTTTTCCCTTGTTACACATTTGGGGAAAAAAGCCAAAACTAAATTTGCCATTGATCAAATCTCCTAAAAATGTTTCAACAGGGAATGTCTACCTTGAATTCAATGTGGTATGTGTACACATATTCGAGAAAGAATAAGGAACAATCTAAAGAAAAGGTGTTGTTGTTTAGCTAGTAGTATTTTTGTGCCCAGAGTCCCAGAACCAGCAGGTGGTGGGGCCACGTATCCAGCCCAGGAGGCCTGCTCTCTACCACCACCCAACTTCATGAGGATGGGATGTCCAAAAAAAGGCCAAAAATGAGGCAAAAAAAAAACCACTGTGGAAAGCCCAGCATTTCTCCAGCAAACCACTGGGTCTATCTTACGGGTGGAACAGTTGGGATGGTCCTTTCGAGCACTTCATACTCCATCAGCTTTAGAATTTGATTTACTGTGGACAAGGCTAAATTTCCCCTATATTGTCAATGTCTGCTTCCAGGGGGAAAAGGTCTAAAACATACATGATTAAATAATTGGGCCAAACCTAAACTTAGAACATTTAATATGTTGACTATAATATTCCTTTAATGGTTAGATTGTAAATGGTCTGGAAATTGACATTATTGTGCCCTATCTCTTCCCATCTCCAGTGCACAAAAGAGTTTGCTCTGCCGAGTCTTTTGGGAAATGCCAAGGTAATTCTACTTTTATACAACCGGAAGCAATGCCGTTCCACATTGCTAGGTGTTGTCCACCAAGATCCTGCCTCTTTCCGCTCTCAGCATCCAGGTGTTTCTTCCACGGGGAGAGGAGAGAACTGGGCTAAAATCTTAATGTTGTTGCCTCTTTTTAACTGATTTTCCCTTGATCACTTTGAGCTACTAATTCTTTTATAGCGTGAAAGAAATTATTTATGATCATGTCTCTACATTAAAAAATAACAGACACCCTCCAAAATATTAGGTAGAATAGTTTCCACGGCCAATATGAATCATAGTACAAATGTTTATGGTAATGGTTCAGCACATATTTTTGAATGAATGGATGGATGATATGACATTAAACCATGTATGGCAAAATGACCTGGAAAAGTCAATATGGTCACAAACAGGGCTAGAGTCTCATCTGAACATCATCTTCTAAGGGACAGAAACTGGGGCCTTTATTTTGACTATTGCTTTCAAAGCCATGAGTTTTGGATAATCCTTTTAAATGTAATCATTATTTATATTTTGAATCCTTAAATGATTCTCAAGGACTTTACTCTGGCAAGAAGAGGCAATGCTTATAACACACTAGAGGCATGTTCCAATACATTGTATTCTGTAATTTCATCCTGAAATCCCAGAGTCCCCCATGTAGATTCTGTCCCTGTGGTATTGAGAAGGCTGTAACCGAGTAGGATTAAAGAACAGGCTCTTTGTCAGTGGTGGGTATCCATGACTCTTAGAGACTCAATAGGTTTTCCGGTGGCCTTGTACCAGAGGATCACTTTGTTCACATACTAAGCAGTATATATTACAAATGCTATAGGAATTCAAAAATGGCAATTAAATATAATTGAATTTAACTAATCCCTTTTCCCCTCCCACTTCCATATTTTCGGAACACATTTAGGGATGCCTTCTACAATAGATTAGATCAGGTAGTCATGATTCATTCATCTGGTCAACATCATGACCAAAAATACCAAAAAGATGTACAATTACAACCCAATCATTGTCGTCACAATGTATTCAAACTATTACGATAATTTTACAACAGCCAAATGGAATTTGAAGGGTGCAACTACTCTTCCTTTCAGGCCATTTTTATAACACACCACCCCATTGATTATTTGGCAACCGATTTAGAGGAATTGTTGAACATCATTTTATAGCTTTCCCTTAGACCACCAAGGGAATTGAATGAAAAAAGGAAATATAATGGTTCATTTGTGGGCCTAATGCCCACAGATTTGCAAAATTTTTAAAAATAATTCTTCCACTCAGCATGCATGTACTCAGCTGCTATGTTCCCTCCATGAGATTTTATATCAAACATCAAAGGATGAATGGTGTATATCCTCAAGAAACTCACAGCTGAGCCAGAAGGAGAGACGGTCCACAATGGCCTATAATGTAATGCTAATTGTCAAGTACAGCAGCCACTAGCCACAGACTACCACTGGACACTTGCAATGTAGCCAGTCGGAACTGACGTGTGCTGTGAATGTTTAACACATGCGAGATTTCAAAGAATTTTTTCAAAAAAAGAAAGTAATACATCTCATTAATAAGTTTTACATTGATTATATGTTTGTGACGGTTAATTTTATGTGTCGACTGATGGGGCTATATGGTAACCAGACATGTGGTCAAACACTATCCTGGGTGTTCCCGTAAAAGTGTTTGAGAATGAGAGCAACATTCAAAGGGGTAGACTAAGCAGCAGATTGCCCTCCATAATGCAGGTGGGACTCAGCCGGTGAGTTGAAGGCCTGAATAGAACAACAATCTCACCACCCCTCATCAAGTAAGAGAGAGTTCTTCCTGCCTGATTGCCTTTGTCTTAGTCTATTCAGGTGGCTAAAACAGAATCTCATGGCCCTTTGTGGCTTATAAACAATACAGATTTATTTCTCATAGTTCTGGAGACTGAGAAGTCCAAGATCAAAATACCAGCAGATTCAGTGTCTGGGGAGAACCTGCTGCCTGGCCCATGGATGGCTGCCTTGTCCCTGTGTCCTCATATGGTGGAAGGGGCTACAGACCTCTCCAGGGTCCCTTTTATAAGGGGACTAATCACCTACCATGGGACCTTCCTCTTGATACCATCACATTGGGAGTTAGGATTTCAACATGTGAATTTGGGTGGGGATACAACTATTCCATCTATAGCAGCCTTCAGACTAGGACTAAAACATTGCCCCTCCCTGAGTCTCGAGCCTGCCAGCGTTTGTTCTGCCCTTGAAGTCAGAAGGGCAAATTGCCCTCCCCAGGATGATGTTCATTTTCTATCTGCTAAATGTACTTACTTTCATTTAACGAATGAGCAGTAATAAAATTATTGAGAATCCCATTCAGTTTCAGATTCCCTTGAATTGGCACCGTTTTACGTACAAACTCTTTCGGGCTTGTCCCATTCATCCCTGAGTACACTGAGGATGTCACAGCCACAGCTTGCTCGGCCATCTCACACGCACTTCCTCTGACAGAGGCCCTCCTTTTTTCTCATGCCGTGCTACGGTTGAAAAAAAGCAGTCCACGTGCCCCGGCCCTAGACTTGAATTGCTCATCTCCCTTCCGCTTTCCTTTTGCACAAAGGCCACTGAAGTCTCTTCTGTGATTCCTCTCTTGTTTACATAACAGCTGCTTCAGTCTTCTGTCATGTTTTCATTTTCCCTTGGGGAGGAAAATGCTGTTCTCCTCAGGATTCATGAGAAAAAATGAGGACTATAGTTCAATTAGCACTCCCCAGAGGCAAACACTGAAGTGCTCGCAGTAAGAAGCAAGAGATGAAGCTAGTGGAAACATTATTGGAGGCTGAGGAAGGAGGCTGGAGAGCAACACAACAACAATAGTGTAGCTCAATAAAGGACGCTAGAGAGAGAAAGGAAAAATATTTGCTTTTGTTGTGAAAGAAATGTGTAGATGAAACCAGATAAAAACCACAAGACAGCCACTGGCCACAGATATGAAATTAAGAATCCTCATTGGTTTTTCTTAATCAGATTGTGTCTTTGTTGTTAAGAGTCTACAGGGTGTTTAGCGTCATTTTACAGTCTTCACAGCAGCCTTCAATGTAGAGCTTCTTGGAAAGTCATGCATAGCAAAAGATGAAATTGAGTAATAAAGACATTCAGTTTCTAAACATCTCAGTCTATGACTCAAGTAGTGAGACAACATGGTCTGCTCATAAGGAAAGAGAGGGGATTCCATTCTCTAAAGCTGTGGTCCCCAACCCCTGGGCCACAGACGGGTACTGGTCAATGGCCTGTTGGAACCAGGCTGCACAGCAGGAGATGAGTGGTGGGTGAGCAAGCAAAGCTTCATCTGTATTTACAGCCGCTCCCCATTGCTCACATCAGAGCTCCGTCTTTTGTCAGATTGGCAGCTGCATTAGATTCTCATAGGAGCTAGAACCCTACTGTAAACTGCGCATGCAAGGGACCTAGGCTGCATGCTCCTTATGAGAATTTGTCTGAAACCATCCCACCCTGCACCACGGTCTGTGGAAAAATTGTCTTCCATGAAACCAGACCCTGGTGCCAAAAAGGTTGGGGATCTCTGCTCTAAAGCACACATTCAAAAGTATTTAGTGTCATCTCCTGACCAGCCAGCACATTCTGAAAAACTAGCGCAGACTGGGAAGCTGGAAACTACCTCCATCAGTCAGGTTTTGTTTGTTGCAAGCAGCAGAATTTGACTCCGGCTATATTAAGTGAACAAAAGGAAAAATATTGAAAGGCTAAGGAATAACTCGCAGAAATTAAGGAAAAGCAGAGAGATCAAAATTCAAAAAAGCCAGGAATCAGGGAAGCTCTGGAGATGCAGGTAGCAGGAACCAGAGGACAGTCTGGTCAGGACACTGCCATCAGGATTCATGGGTTCAGCCATAACCATCCAGATTAGTCCATGTGACATGCACATTCTAGGGAGAGAGCATCTTACCAGTTTGCTTAGATTACTCATCACCTCTTATCCAGGGAAGACAGGAATCCTTGACCGACAGTCCCCTCAAGCCTGCAAGTGGCAAAAAAACTGTAGCTGAGTCCTCCCAAGGGAGGGTGCTGGGCAGGCAAAAGCACCAGGCATCCTGTGCAGTTCCCCTGCCTTTCCTCTGTGCACACCGTCCACTGTCCTCGCCCTCCCATCTAAAACCCACCCACCCTCGTGGTCCTACCTTGAAGCCACTTTCTCCCAGAAGCGTCCTCTGGATGCTCTAACCCTATTAACCTGTTTCTCTTCCAAATACACACAACACAAGTAGTCATTCACATAATCATTTATTCAACAAATATTTTTGAGTCTTCACTATGTGCCAGGTACTCTACAAGGTGCCCATTCTTCTGAACATCCTGATTTTTTTTCTCTGTGATGGCCCAGGCATAACCTGATCATATTTGGGAACTCAAGCAAAACTTTACAGCATTTATTGGTCATTCATCAGTCTTGTCTTTGATTCCTTAGAAATACTTGTATATCAATTCTAATTCTAAGTGATATAAAGCAGTGACCCCGAAGTTTCATGTAATTTGTAGTTACTTTCTCCTTCAATAAACAAATACCGATTAAATATCTTTTTTTGTATAAATAAAGACATATTTTGCTAAGCAGAGCAGATATTCAGCAGACCATACTAGCACGACCATGCCAGTCATCAAAGCAGTGGAAACTCCCATGCTGGTGGGTAGTCACTGCCCCAAACTTCCAAGTGTCCCATCACCATCCCCTCATGGCCCCAGCCATCCTCGCTCCTATGGCCCCTGCCCTGGGACCCCACTCTCCCATGATCCAGTAACTAAGGGTTAATCCCTGGCACAAGACCTTGCTCCAGTCCTCAGGCCAATGTCTGTTCTGACGTGTGCCCATGTCATCTCTGTTGATAAATATTTTTAATATCACCCTGATTCTAAGAACATTGGTAGATACAAAAATGGGCAGAGTCTGTCCTTAGAGAACTTACAGATGGAATACTATTCAGCAATAAAAAGGAACAAAGTGAATAAATCTCAAAAATGTTGTGTCGAGCAAAAGAAGCCAGACATGAAAGAATACTGTATGCTTCCATTTATATAAAGTTCTAGATCAGAAAAAGCTAACTATGATCATATAACTCAGGAAAGTAATTGCCCGAGGTGGACTAGGGGAGGCAGGTATTGACTAGAAAGGGGAACGAAGAAACTTCCCAAGGTAATGGAAATGTTTTATAGCTCAATTAGTGTGGCTTAAAATCTGTACACTTGATTATATATAAATTATAACTCAATAAAGAGTTTACAGTCCAGGGAGGAAGTTGATACCTCCAAATATCAACTTAATACCAGTTGATAAAGCCTAAAGTCCCACGAAAGAGGCACAGCTGGAGCCTTCATGGCCAAGTGGTTAAGAACATCCTCTCTTGGGGTGCACAGCACTGCCTGGCTTTGAACCTGATTGTAGGCAAGTTATTTTAGCCCCCTCAGCTTTCTCTCTGCAAACTAGTGACAATCATAGCAACTACCATGTTTCCCCAAAAATAAGACTTACCCATAAAATAAGCCTTAGCAGGATTTCTAAGCATTTGCACAATATAAGCCCTATCCCAAAAATAAGACCTAGTGATGGGCGTGGCTACGCAGCGCATCTGCACAACCCATGCATTTCATTGCGGAGCAGTAAAGAAGACGAGCAGCCCTTCTCATTTGCCCCATCGTGACAGCTACTATCCCAGAGGTGACTGGAAAGGTGTGGGCAGCCCCACCAACAAGGTCGGCTGCCCCTGTCAGGTCCCGGCCATCTTGTGCGTGCTGCAAGCTGAGGCTTTGAAGGGAAAGTAACACATCCTCTGAAAATAAGCCCTAGAGTGTCTTCTTGAGGAAAAATAAATATAAGACCCTGTCTTATTTTCGGGGAAACATGATACCTAAGGGGTGTTGCAAAGATCAAATGAGTTATCCATCTAAAGTATTAATGATTAATGAACAATAAATGTTCACTATTAATAAAATTATTGGACTCCAGAAGAGGAGGTTATGTCCCACTGTGGGGACAATGAAGAGGCAGCCTTTGAGCTGAATTTTGTAGAATTGCTTGTAAGATGTGGCTATGGGGAGATGGGAGAAAATTACATCCATGTGCACTCACCTCACTACTCCAATTCTTCAAGAATTATCTTGTGTCGCTTCCTCAAATAAGCCTGACATAACCCTTTGGCTATGTTAGGGCCCTCTGTACACAGTCACAAGGCAGCCCATACTCTCTTGTACTGCACTTATCACATCCGTATTTAATTAATAAATTAATCAATTATTACTTAAGAATTTATTTCCCATGTATCAGTCTTCTCTAGTAGACTAGAAGCTAGTTGGAACTGGGGGCTCACTTTCATATCCCCAGACCCTATGACAGACACTTGCAAAATTATTCATTATTAATATGTGAGTAAATAATAAAGACATCATTTATTTTATATAAATAAAGTTATCATTTTACTCCTTTCAACTCAATTCAGAGTTTGTTTATTTGAGGAACTGGTGGCCTGGGGTTCCTCCCTGGGTTTAAGTTCCTGCTGCCCCGCTCTACAGACGTACCCCTGGGCAAGTTAGTTCACCTCTTTACACTTCAGTCTCCTGCAGGTAGAATAGGGCAGTAAGAGTTCACCTGCATAGATGTGTCATGAATAATAAATAAGGGAATTCTTGGGAAGCATTTTGCCCTGTGTCTATCACATAGCAAGTGTTCAAAAAATGGGAGCATCATTATCATTCCCTTTGCTCAACATATAGAGTAACATCACTCCACCAGAGATATTGTTATGCTAAAAATATGAAAATGCATCAAAACACTCAGGTCTGATTATGTGGATCGTTCTTTTGAAACTCGTCATCCAACTCCACAACTGGCAAGAGTGTGGGATACGAGTAAGTTATGTTTTGTCTCTGTTGTATATACCTTGTCTAAAGATGCATTGCAAAAAAATCTATTCCAATATCAACCATTTTAGCTTCCTTTTCCAACCCCAAGATAGTGTTTTCTAATTCTTCCCCATAGTGAGTTTTGCAAAAGTGTTTTAGCATTTACAGAAATCTTGCAACGACTCTATCTCATTTGACGTTTAGATTGACCTCATTTTTCAACATGAGATTAGAAGATGAGAAAAGATGATAAAGTCTGCCCCAGGCCACAAAGAGAGTAAGCAGTCGAACTAGGATTCCAAATCCAAGTCTTCCAACTCCAAGCCTAATATTCTTTCATCCTAGATGTAACTTCCAGGAAATGCCTGCAGCAGGGTCCTAAAGAGTAAGTGACATTTCTAAGTGTCTTTGTTGGGCTGATGAAGCCCAGTCACTGATTTCTTCTGACCCCAGGTCTAAACTCCAGGGAAATTATGTAGCCTCAGATTTTACAATTAAATGAACACAGCCCGAAGCTCAAGATTTTAATTAGTCATTGGCCTAGTATGAATTTCCTGGAGCGACACCTCAGGTGAGAAAAATCAAATCACCAGGAAATAAATATCACTGGAAAAAACTCCCACATTGAAGAAGTGGTGAAATAGCCTGTCACCTTAGTAAAGAGAATGCCATTCTGGAAGAAAAATAAAATCCTAGATGTAACAGCCTCCAAAGTTTGACCAGATAAGATCATCCAAACAATTGCTAGACTCTGTTTCTATTTTTTCCTTCTGTATCAAGTTCTATTCATATTCAATGAGGCAGGGTCATTTTTCTCTTTAGTGCTTTGTTAATTATCTCCTCTTTGGGTCAAAAAGTACATATAATGTTTTTATGCATATATATATATATATGCATGCAAATATAATTATAAGAGTTGTTTTTACCTTAAAAAAGATACTGAACTCTTAAGTGCAGAAATATATTAAATATGAAAGTGCCTAGCACTATTCAAGGTACATATGGGTACTCAATAAATGCTTGGTAACCTTGAAATCTGCTGAAATTTCTTTTTGAGTGGCTTTTAGCTTTTCACAACAAGCACCAAGACAAGCTTTTCTCCTAACCCTACTATAGTACTAAATATACCTTAATGCAGAGCTCTTTTGAAACCCTATTCCTTTGCCTAAGGATTTCTGATACATCAAAATATCATTAAACAGAGTTTCAAAGTCAAATAATCAGACTACTTTTTTCACCACAAACCCTGGAGAAATAAAACTGCAAACAATACATTAGAAAGGCTGAGAAAAAAACCATCTTGAGGGCTGTCCAAAACATTTTGTCACTATTTAAAATTTTCTCTTGAATGCTTTCCCTCTAAATATTGCAAGAAAAAAATTAGTGGCTTTGCACATAAATATGTCTAAGGCCATAGGCTCAAATGTCACGCACGGAAACATTGACAAGCTCCCTCTCTTCGACAGGAGTGAAGCAGACCAGAGTGACACTACCTCATTTGAATTTTTCCCCCATAGCTGCCAGTCTGAGTAAATGCCACAATTTTAAAATGAAGTCTGTTTTTTTCTTCCACATCCAAAATGTCTTTATTTGCACCTTAGAAATGCTGATGTCAATTGCCTTACAAATTCCCCCCCCAAAAAGAAATACCAATTAATTGTAGTTGACAAGACTGTCGCATCTCTAATAATGGTAGGCACAGAGCTTGTCAGCACAGGGTCCGTTGCCATAGTTACCTGTAAGGTATGACAACAACTGTAGCTCCAGAAATTAAAGTGTCAAGGAAAACAGAGTGACTGCATATCACTTAGCTAAATGATCCCACATGGCGCCTTAGCTGATTATTAGAGAGGGATACTCTATTCCTTCAGGTAAAGCTAATAATCAAGTGAAATGGCCTCTGAGAAATAGGGTTTTCTGAGTGTTTTCTCTCCTAGTTCCCAACAGACTGTTAAAATGATCCCTTGATAACACTTAAAAGCTATTTTTCAACTTTGCTTTTTGAAAAGTTTAGGAATGCAATATCACAGTAATTGACCAATTGAATCACTTTAGACCTCATAATACCTGCTATAGCCGCCACCAAAGAGGGAAAAACAAAGTTGGTAAGTGAGTTGTCCTATCTATGTAGCAAGCAACCAAATTGATCTTATTCCTTAAATGGCTGGTTTTACTCCAAAATAGTTGTGGAGGAAATCAATCTAATGTGTACATTTCACTATCTAAGTGTATATTTTCCTACCTTAAATGAATTGGCTGATCAAGTTGTTTGAACTGTCTATACATATAGATGTGTCCACCATTTAAAGATTCCTGTCAGCACTTACTGAACTCCATGTCCCCTTCCATCAAAAGAGAAAGTTGAGAATCAGATATAATGGATTTAAGGTCGGCCCTACTTGTTTCAGATGAATCACACAGAGCCATTCTCAGCTCCTTGGAGGCTCTTGTAAGGTAAACAGGCACAATAAAGAGTCGAATCTCTTTAGGGAAACACTGCTAACTTTATTATTTATCAAGGAGAAGAGTTAAAGCATAATGAAATGAAAAATAACACTCTCCCTATACAAGCCTAGATTGTGTTGTTAAAAAGAAAGACAGACTCATATATGTACCTTCTGTGGTGAGGGATTCTGAGAAGGCAGCCACCACTCCTGCCAAGGGAGATTAAACTGGAATTGCAAGATCCAGCATCTTTCCATCCACTCACTCCACTTGTGTAATATTGCCCTTCCTGCCCTGGGGCTGAGGGTAAGGAAATCCACCTCTAGCGTTCACCTTACACTTTCAATAGAGTTCACAAAATAGAGATGGGCCCAAGGGGACTCACACAGGGAACAATAGATTTTCCAGAGAAAGAAGGTTGAGGACTGAGCACAATGGGATTTGGAGGGAGCTGGAAAGATTGAGATTGAGCAGTAAGAAAGTGAGAGCAACTATACGGAGCAGCTCTTTCCAAAGACCCTCCTCAACTCCTGGAAAGTACAAAAGATCTAAATAGAAAAAAAAAAAATTCCAGTTTTCCTAGTCTGTAGTGTTGTTAGATATTTACCCAACCCTGTGTCAAAGAGATGCTTAAACTTCTATCATTTTTCGGATTATATTCCATCTGGAAAAAATGGCACAGAGGTACGGTGTTCTAGCCCGCAGGGTGCTAGCTGAGACGGCCACCCACCCTCATGTGGGCGGCGAGGTGGAAAGGTCTGAAGAGCAGGCAGGCGCCTCGCCCCAAGCGTGAGATGGAATAGAACACGTTCCCCTGAGTCCCTCCTTGTCTCGCCCTTAATGGAACAGCAAGGAGCATTCCAGTAAACATTCTGTTAGCCTGACAGGCCCAGGTTACACCTACACAAAAATATTTAATGAAAAGAAAATGTTGTGCTAAATCTCAACTAAAAGAAAAACAGTATGTCTTAAAAGGTATAAAACGGGACCTCTTAGAGTACTCATTTTCTCCATCAGCCTTCTCTTCTTTCTCTCACTCACCCCATGAAAACAGCTGGAAAGGGAAAGTTATTGATTCAAATTGAAAAGACAAGTCTTAAATTTCCAGATAAAAAAGAGATTTCCCTTTTTCTTGTCATGAATCCTCCTTCTCTCTTCTCCTACAATAACTTGCCTACCATTTTTACATGTTTCCTTTTATTAACTTCGTTTCTTCTTCTTTAGAGTTTATTGCTCCCTTTTTTTCATCTCCTAGTCTGCTTTCTTCTAGTTCTCTTTTGCAACCACGAGCTTCTTTTATTCCACAAAAGCACCACAGTTGTCATTCCAATGTGTTTTAGTACCAGGAGAGAACAAAGCAGCATTTGCCACTTCAGAGATTAATCTAAATGATAATAATCATTTGATAATAAGTATGTGTATATGTGTGTATGTGTGTGTTAAAACTCAATTTTACTTTGGGTAAATTAACCTAGATTATAAATTCCATAGATGTTGTATTTTCAACACCTATAAAATAAAATCCTCAGGTATAAACCTAACAAAACAACACCTATAACATAGATGTTGAAAATACAACACATAGTATATGCTTCATAAATATTTGTTGAACAAATAAATAAATGAATGTTGACTAATTTGCACTTTTAGGAATTAAAATTATAAGGCTTGAAGACTTCAAAGAAACCTTTGAAGATATGAAAGGTCTTTTAATCTCATATTCTCTAGTTAGTCTTCAATTGGAACAAGTAATTACCTTAGGATCGCAATTTTTTTCTGATTATAAGAAATAACAGGAGATTACAGTTCCGTTTAATCTCACAGATAGCATCATACTTAAATGTGAAAAACTGAGCAATTTCCTCTTAGGTCAGGAACAAGGCAAAGATGCCCATTTTCAGTGCTTTATTCAACATTATACTCGAAGTTCCAGAAACTGCAATAAGTCAAGAAAAAGAAATAAAGGGAATACAGATTGGAAAAGAAGAAATAAAACTGTCCCTATTCACATATGACATAACTGTCTACATAGACAATCCCAAGAAATTTACAAAAAAAGCTCCTAGAATAATAAATGAGGTTAGCAAGCTTGCAGGATATACAGCAAACATACAAAATTCAACTGCATTTCTATGTACTAGCAATAAACTATTAGAAAGCAAAATTTTAAAATGAATACAATTTATAATAGCTCAAACAAAATAAAATACTCAGGTATAAACCTAACAAAACACGCACATGCCTGTGTGTTAATAACTACTAGGTACTGATGAAATAAACCAAAAAAAACCAAATAAGTAGAGAAACACACAATGTTCATGGACTGGAAAGCTCAAGATAGTTAAAATGTCAGTTCTTCCCAAATTGATCTATTGGTTTAATACAATTCCTACCAAAATTCTAGCAGGAGTTTTTGTATATATAAACAAGTTTACACTAAATTTATACAGAAAGTCAAAGGAACTAGAATAGCCAAAACATTTTTGAAAAAAGGTCAAATTTGGAGAATTCAGACTACTTCATTTTAAGACTTGCAATGCAACAATCAAGATAGTTGATAATGGCTTAAGAATAGAAATATAAATCAAGGAAACAGAGAGTTCAGACAGACCCACACATACATGGTCTATGGATTTCCCACAAGAGTGTCAAGATAATTTAATGGGGAGTGAGTAGTCTCCCCAAAAGTATGGTGCTGGAATAACTGGATATGCATATAGGGAAACACACACACTTTGAGCATTTCCTCACACTGTATGAAAGTTAACTCAGAATAGATCATTTTGACCAAGGTAAAACCTTAAGACTTGAAAAAAAATGAGGAGGAATCTTTATAATTTGAGGGTAGGCAGAGATTTCTTAAACAGGATACAAAATCACCAACACATAAGAGAAAAATTTTATAAATTGAACTTCATCAAAATTTTAAATATCTGTTCTTTGAGAGACACTATTGTGCAAGCCATTTCTTTGGAGAAATATTTCCAATACAAATATCTGACAAAGAATGTATACATAGAATGCACATTTAAAAAACAAAAAAGAACACATAGGCCAATTATGGTAAGATACTCTGATTTTTAAAATGAACAGAGGAGCCAGGCACAGTGGCTCATGCCTGTAACCAGCACTTTGGGATTGCTTAAGACCAGGAGTTCAAGATCAGTCTGGACAACATACCAAAACCCCATCTCTACAAAAAAATAATAATAATTAGCCAGGCCTGGTGGCATGTGCTTGTAGTCCCAGCTGCTTGGCAGGCTGAGCCAGGATGATCACTTGAGCCCAGGAGCTGGAAGTTGCAGTGAGCTGTGATTGCACCACTATACTCCAGTCTGGGCAACAGAGCAAGACCCTATCTCTAAAAAAATGATAATTAAGTAAAAAATAAAAATATAATGAGCAGAAGATTTAAACAGACGTGTCACAAAAGAAGATACACAGATTGCCAAAAAAGGAAAAAAAAAAGATGTCTAACATCACTAGAGACCAGGAAAATGCAAATTAGATTTTAAAAAGATACCACTACACACCCACTAAAATAGCTAAAATTAGAAGGACTGTTGGGTAAGATGTACAGCAGTTGCAACTTTCATACATCGTTGGTGGAAATGGAAATGGTACAACAACATTGAAAACTGGCATTTTCAATTAAATAAATACTTATCAATGACCCAGTGATTCTACTCCTTATTGTTTACCCAAGAAAAATGAAAATATATATTTGCAAAAAGACTTATACATAAATATTTATAGCAGCTTTATTTGGGACAACCCAAATGTCTACCAGTAGATAAATGCATAAATAAATTATGGCATATTCATACAATGGAATACTACTCAGCAATATAAAGGAATAGGTTACTGATACACACACAGTGTCATAGATAAATTTTGAAAACATTATGCTAAGCAAAAGAAACCAGATTAGAGAGAGTGCAAATGGTATAATTTTATTTATATCGAATTGTAGAACAAAGAAAAATAACTTATGTTGACAAAAAGAAGATCAATAATTTCATGGGGCTGGGAGATGAGGAATCACCCAGAAAGGGGCATGAGGCAGCTCTTTGGGATGATGGAAATGCTCTGTAATATATCATAACTTGGGTGGTATTTGTCAAAACTCATCTAACTGTACATTTAAAATGAGTGCATTTTATTGTGTGAAAATTATACATTACTAAAGTAGATTTTAAAACTTTTTTAACCTATAATTCTCTAAGAGGGTAATATTTTCCTTTTCCTCTCTGATCAGTAACGTTACATTAAAACAGAGAGCTGTTATAAGAAATGCATTGCTTCACCTTCTGAATTAGGTAGGGTATCTTTAGTGCAGTTGCTGTGTCCGGGAGCACAAATGATGGAAATCTGTGTCTCTCAGTCCAGCACACATATCTGCTTTTCTCTATCTGGTCTCTGGTGGGACAGAAAGACTTTCTCTGGATAGTGGTACAGTAGACTTTGGATTAGTGTGCTTCCAGAGCTAAGACCCATGCAAGATTCCTTCTCGGAAAAATGGAAGAACTCCAAAGAAAGACGGGTTCAGTTCAGGTCACAGGCTCTCACCTGCACCATCAAAGTGGTCAGGAGGATGGGAATTAAGATTAGCCAGACCTGCACTGAACAGCTTAAAGAAGGGGGGGAGGGGCAAGGTACTGTGATTCGTGGTCCCACCAGAATCACAAGTGTAAGACACAAGAGGTTTAGCACCTCAGCCAAGGTGTGCAGTGCTGGACATTCTAAACCCACAGATGTTCACCACATCTTCCAAGAGAAAGGGCCCCCACAATAATTGGAATATGAGAATATAAAAGAAAGATGGAAGGCCCAGATTCCCCAAAAATGGATGGGAGAGAAATTCTTTTGGGCCAAGAATGAATGTTTTTGCTTTTCATCTAGAAAATTCAAAGATAATTCAAGGGAATAGTATTCTTTCCTAACAGATAAAATCTTTTGGGGAGAAAAACATACATACACAAACATACACTCAATTCTATGTATGCATAATACGTTCATAAACACTAACATCTCATTGTGATTTGGTGCCTCATATTTAGCGAGTCTAATATTTTTGTTTCTGTGAATATTTCTCAGCTGCCTGGGATACCCTGGAAGTTTCTAGTCTCATTTCCCTAGTGGTTCTTTGTCAGAGAATGTAACAGAAAAGGAAATCAAAAGCCCTTGTTTCATCAGCTGACACTGGAGGGGACAGCAAAGGAATGACAGACTAAGGCTGGCAACCAGCCCCTTTTCTCACAGAGGAAAATTACCAGAACTCTCTGCAGAGTGTGACTAAGAGCAGCCAACAGTGCTGCCTGGTGTTCTCTTCTCATCTGAGACTGAGCAGACGCAGCTTTGTAAGTGAGATGGCGAAAAAAGCCAGGATTCTGCCCTGAGGCAGAACAGGCCACCTCCGACCAGGTGGTCTTCCCACCACATCCCTGGACACTGGACAGACGGCATGAGATGCTAATTGGCAAAAGCACCTCAGATGCTTCCTGGAATAGCTGCAGCTCTGAAAGTCAGCAGAACGGCTCTCACGGTTAGGGTGGGTGTCAGCTTTTTCATGATACGGCTGGGGAAACGGAAGCTCCCAAGATCCCCGCTGGCTTACCCAGTCATCTGGCAGATGGATCAGTATCGAGGCACATCCCTGACCCTGCCTGCCACGTATCTGGTCTAGGACTGCAGAGCTGCCAAGACTCATGGGACTCCCAGGACAGAAAACAGGCAAAAAACAAAACTCAACTGAAATGCTATATTGTAGGGATAATAGAGATTTCAATTTATGCTTTATGTTAAAGTTATGAGCCACATGAGGAAGAAGACCCTCTGATGTATTCCCTGCTGCATCCCAGCTCCTACCAGAAAAACTGGTTCATAGACAAGTGCTCAAAACATACTCCATGAATGAATGAATGAATGAAACACTGCCTACTTTCCCTCCATACCAACCCTAATCATGAAAAAAGCTGGGCTGTGTGTATTTCCACTGAATCCCAACTTCTGAAGTACTAAAGCCCAAGGAAATATGATCTTTTGTCTACGTGTAGCTATTTAGATGACGAAAGTAGAATGTGGTCTGGTCAGAATGTCATACTAATGGGAGATTTTGAGTCTAATGACCCTGCAGAAAAATCATACATTTGAATATTTTAATATTCAATTCTTATTTTCCCTTTGTGAAAAAGAGCCTGAGCCATCTCTAGGAAAGAGCAAATGAGGACAATTTCACCAAGACCATATTCTGGGGAAGAAGGTTCTTAAGGCACCAGCGAAAGAAGGAAACAGAAAACCGTCAACCAGCAGCTGAAACAGAACTGCCGTCTGTCGGTCCCTAAAATGCAGCTGAAAGTACCCTCTGAGCACCGTCATCCGCTGTCTCCTTACGAACCCCCTCAGGTTGCTTGTTACCTCTTTCTGGCACCTTCTCTCAGGAGTACTTCTCCCTACCAGCTACGCTTCCCGATGTTAATGCTTTCACTGCAGCGAGCACACCTACCCTGGACACTTTCTTTAACCAGTTTTTGTCCATATTCCAATTTTAGGTGATGTATGATCCCTTTCCCTCACCTCTGCCCCTTTGAAGCTGCGGCCCTCAAAGGAGAGCCAGTGGTCTGGATATTCTAGGACAGAGAAGAGGAACCACGCTAAGCCTTTAGCCCCTTTCTAAAATCTCCTTCCACTGAGGTTGCCTCTACTTTCAGAGCTAAACATGGGAGCCGGAATTTCTGGGAAGATAATTATCAGTGACATGGGCAGCCAGCCTCCATGTGCCCTGGCCTCCCCCATGACATTCTCGTCTTAAGACCAGAGCACGCTTCAGAGTATTAATACCTTTTCCAGACTATATTCTCATTATTAAGAGTAAAAGCACATAGCTCCAGTTCTTCCTCCAAACCTGCTTCCCCATGGTTAAGCTGGTCAGCAGCACTATTGCCCACTCAGCGACAGGATGGCCACTCTGTCCTGGCATTTAGGAAAGCCAGCATCTGTCTACATGGCTACCAAGCACTGCCAAGACATTGGACACTGAGCTCTCGAGCAAATGAGTTTTTAGTGGAAGACAATTAGCCTGGCTCTTGGCTCGGGAGCAAGGGAAGGCCGAATGGGCCCCAAACGCCCATTGGGGTTGCTGAGGTTTTTTCTGGTCATCTTCAGCCAAACAGGCTGAAAGGGAAGGTTCCTAAGTGCCGGGAGGGAGAATGAAAAGGAAAACAAACAGAATGAAAAGACAGCTGGAGTGTGGATGCTCAAGTTCTTTCTGAACTTTGTACAGGGAGACCTCACATGTTCTCCCCTCCCTTCTCGGAAGCAGGGACAGAGACACTGCCCTGCCACATGGCCAGACTGGGAACCCAAGCTCACTTTTTGAAAACCCATGGGGACTTTCCTCTCTGGAGCTGGACATGATCTACTAATAAAAGGCGGGGTAGCCTTGTTTTCACTTCCCATCTGTCGTGATTATCACTCTACGCTCCAGTCTCTTTTGTCCCTTCATGGCTCTGTTTTTAGCCCTCCACCCATTCTCACCAAAGAAAATGGGAAAAGAATTCTCAGGAGGGGAGAAAAAGGATAACTTTCTCATCACAAAAATAAACTTTCGGTGTTTATACTTAGACATTATCTTAAATAACATATGTGTTTTCACTCATTCAATAACTATTGATACCAACTCTATACTCAGCCTTATGCAGAATATATCAAAGTGAACTGAGCACAAACCCTGTTATTCTAGGTCTCCCAGAGTTATAATAATTTCTGTGTCTTAAGGTTTTCATACAGATGGAAGCAACGTATTACAGGAATACAGTGAAATAGACTCTTAATTATCTCCAGAGATATCGAAGAAGGCTTCTTGGAAGAAGTGGCATTTGAGCTGGCTCTTAAATGATGAATAGTAATTCTATAGCCAGACAAAAAAGGAAAGAGCTTATGAGGCTAAAGCAAAATCATCTTAAAAGACAAGAAACTAAAAAATAACTTGTGTACTCGGGGAGATGCATTCAACAGCAATATTAGAATCAGCTCAAGTAGATAAAAGACAGGGCAGGGAGGGTCCTATACTCTATATTTAGTGGTTTGGACACTGTCACTTAGAATTTAGGGAAGTTTAAGTGATTTAACACATTAACTTCCATGTGAGTTATATTTAACTCAGGCTAGTTTTGAGCCCAGGGCCTCGTGAAGCATATGTAACTCACACGTCTCTTCAGCTTGGGAGGCACGAGAACTATTTTTCAAGTGGCATATAACTCACACACATAAAGCAATAAAAAATAAAAAATTTTTCATTAAATTAAGATAGTTTTGTTTTTACAGTTTTGATTCTATTTTTGTAATAAAACACGTGGCCCCAAGGAAAAAAATTTTTCCTAGTGTGGCAGTCAATGTGTTAAGTTAGGAAGCATCATGATCAAATTTGCATGTTGAAAAGGTCACTCTGGCTTCAGTGCCTGGGGTAATGCAACTGAGCTAAGACAGAGGCAGGAAAACTAGCAAGGAAGTTACTCAAAGCCCAGGCAAGAGATAGTGAGGGCATGAAGTAAGGCAATGGCATGGGCTTGGAGAAGAGGACTTCATATTATTTATCACTCAGTTCCCAAGGTGACATTTTTTCCTGCCTAATAATGTGATGTGGAATCAGACAAGAGAATACCGACATCTAAGGCAAGGACTGTGTGTTTTCTTTGCTTATCTTTATTAAAAACTATCTTGTCCTGAGCCTGAACTAAGCTCTTCCACACAAAGTAAGTGACGGTGGTGGTGGTGGTGGTGGTGGTGGTGGTGGCTGTAGTTGTTGACGATGATGATGATGATGATAATGACAATGACAACCCACTTAGAATATGAGAGCAGACTTCAAACTACCATAATTAATATTTGCTATGGGATGAATGTTTGTGTCCCCCCAAAATTCATACGTTGAAACTTAACACCTAAGGTGATGGTATTAAGAGGTAGGGCCTTTGGGAGGTGACTAGGTCATGAGGGCTCTGACTTCACCGATGGGATTAGTGGCCACGATAAAAAGGCTTGAGGGAGGCTGTGTGCCCTTTCTGCCACATGAGACACATAAAAAGCACGATCTCTGAGGACAGGCCCTCACCAGACACTGAATCTTCTGGTGCCTTGCTCACAAGCTTCCCAGCCTCCAGAACTGTGAGCAGCAAACTTCTATTGTTCATAAATTACCCAGTCTAAGGCATTTTGCTATAACAGCCTTAACTGACTACGACAAGATTGAACACCAATTATTTCTTCAAAAGGTTTCAGATTGTATCTTTAGAAATAAAGACATCATCAGTTCTTTTTGGAGATGAGTGAAAAAAAAAGAAAGAAAGAAAGACATCATTATTGATTGAGGCTAGTCTTGGCTTCAAATGGGGATACTTCCAGGTCTGCTAAACCTGCAAACCAATGAACAGAAACACCCACCGTGTTTATGATGTTGGAACTTAAACACAGAGCAAGAGGTTTCCTCCTGTGCCTTCCTGTTGGCATTTGCTCTTCCCTCTACCACTCCAACCACAGCCCTGGTCCCCTCTACTGCCTTTGCCCCTCTCACTTAACTGTCACCAGATTTTCCACACTTTCTTGCCCTGGCACATGCTGTTTCTAATTTAGAGTCTTTTCCTCTTTCTACTCTGCCTTTGAAACTTCAGCTCATGTCTCCATTTCTAGCTCAAAGTTCATCCTGCTCCTTTGCAATCTTCTCTGATCCCAGAGTAGAGTTGGTTGTTCAATATTCCATGTGTTCATAACTGTGTTATAGTGCTTAGATATTAAATTCAAAGAAAAAATAGTGACTGAGACAAAGAACAAATAAATGAGAAAATACAAGAAAAACAGGACGATAGCAATACAACAAATAATGAATTACAGATAAAGAAGTTAATGTCCAGTGATTAATAACCAGGACAAAATGACTTGCATGTGTACATTTTTCTAGAAAGAGAATCCACAGCCCATCAGATTCTCAAAAAGCTTGAGAAACAAAGTATTTGGAAAAATATTTGTTATACACAAAATGAGAAAGAGTTAACATAAAACATTCTAAAACAGGGTGAAATACTTTAATGTATTTCAGTTCAGTTTTGTTATTCAATCACATTTATGTATTAACAAAGAATAGAAATAGTAAATAAAAATACATCAAATAAAAAACAGTTTTTAACTCAAGGAGGAATAATATTAATAACAGAATGAGTTATGACCTCAAATCAGACAAAATCATACAAAATATTCAAAATCTAATAGGATATAACTTTGGGTATACTTAAGTGTTGTATGGTCCTAGCAAAATGAAAGGTTTCAAAAGGTCTAAAGTACATAAAGTTCCATTTCTTAGGATCCCATAAAATTCAAAGACCTAAACATAGAAGAGGAAAGACATGTACATATGATAAGAGCTTATCAGCCGAGTGGGAACTGTAGACAGAAAAATTAAGTGTATAACTTGCACTCAAGGAAGTACATGAAGTGAACATTCCCCTCATAAAGTCAAGGAATCATTGACATTACAACATAAATAAATTAGCAATATTATCAAGGTCACAAGCAAGAATACAGATAGCCTCCTGGCCTAATTTTGTGCTGCTAATAATGTTAATTGCAACAAAACAGGCATCAACTGCCCAAGGTCCTTGATCTTGGACTTCCCAGCCAGGGAATATGAGCTCTACAGGTTCAAGGGCATGGAGTCAATTCTTTTCTGGCTGTTTTCTCCAACACCCAGAAAACACATTTCTACCATTGCCTTTTTAGAGTAGGAATGTAGGCTTCCAGGCCAACAGCAAATTTCAATCAACATATCCAGTGCAGCAGCAGAATAGGCCCACAGAGAGGAAGTCTGGAGAAAGAGCTGCCTTGCACCTAGACAGACTGATCCCTGTGAAATTCTCCTGGCCACCCTCATGGAAAGAGTCTACCTTCCGAGTCAGCCACGTACTATGAACCAGAGACCGCTGGTCCACAAAACTTAGATGAAAAATGCCACCAAAGATGAGCTGGACTCTTCTGCAAATCACAGACACCTCTAAAGTCTAGAAGGGAATCCCTCATTTTCATTTCCCTGTGGTGGCTTTAGCCTAGAATACAAGAGTATGTGCCTCTGAGACATATGACTGATCAATATCAAATCTCAAAGAACTACATGGAAACACAGAACAAGAAACCACAGAACTACTGGTGTGCCCTGAAAACTGTGGGGCTGCGGATACTAACTGCAAAGTGAGAACTGTTAAAGTTGTCCAGCTGCAGTTGTTGCTGCCCACCAGGTAGGGCCTCCTGCCCTCCCCAACATCGTCCTTCAAGTCTCTCTTACAGTAACTGTGAAGAATTACAACCCTTAGAAAGTTATAATTTTAGCCAAATGAAAATATGGATATGAATGGGTGGTGGTTTGTACAAGAACAGAAGGGGGGATAATGAGGAAAGCAGGGCCCCAGAGTCAAAAGAACTTTATATTATATGTCCCTAAAACTTAATGATGCTGAAAAAAAGATCTGTGATTTTCTTTGAAAATATATTTTGGAAATATATTTTTCAGAAATATATATTTTACCTACATGTACTGCCTTTGCTTTCAAAATGCATATTTGAGTCCCCTTTAAAAGTTTAATGGGACTCCCTTGCTATATATTTTCAATCTTTAAAATAAAAAAGTATATTTAATAAAGATATATTGAAATCTTTAAAATAGGCCGGGCGTGGTGCACTCTAGCCTGGGCAACAGAGTGAGACTCTGTCTCAAAAAAAAAAATAATTTTTTAATAAATAAATAAATCTTTAAAATAAAAATAAATAAATAAAGCCTAAGTCCAAACTAAGATGGCCTTGGCCACAGGGTTTCCAAATATCTGTGGCCATGTTAGCACCTTTGAGCACGAGTCCATCTTCTCATGTCTGGGGTGCACCAAGCCAGAGCAGCTGAGCTCCTGCTACTCCTTTCTACCCGAGAAGGGACCCCTTCTCCAGGTCACACCATTGTGTAGATTCTTGTTGCTCAAATGTGCTCAGACCTAGTGTAGAATACACTATGTATCCTACCACTGACACCCAGAGAAAAAGCAAGGAAGACAGGCATTCACATTGCCACCCCACCGATGGAGAGAAGAAGGACAGATTCCTGGGCCCTGGCATTTTCTTGCTTGGCAGAAATGGGAACTAGATTTGGAGAGTAATGACAGTGAGCCTCTCTCAGATGCACTGGGCATTTGCAGACTTGAGTGACTTTTATAAATGTAATTAAATCCACTTCTGTTTTGACTATTAGCTAACATTTTTTGACCACTTACTATATGCCACAAACTATTTTAAATTCTTAATAAGTACCATGTCATGTAATCCTTTTAATGATGCCAAGAGCAGGTTCTTTACTACCCTCTTTTGCAGAGAAGGAAGCTGAGGCACAGAGCCATCAGTTAACTCACTCAAGGTCACAAAGCTAGTAATCCACGATTCCCTCCAGGCACGTGGATTCAGAGCTCCACCCCTTATCGACACCCAAGTCATTGCTCCTGGGTGAGACAAAAGTGGGCCACCACGTAGTGAAAATAGCAGCAGCTCTACCCACATCTGCAACCAGCTGATGAAGCTGTGGCATGGCCAACTGGAAAAGCCCACGCTGAAAGTTCAAGGTTGCAGAGAGTCAGCATCACAAGTCGGCTTCAAAGAGAAGGCTGTCAATGCTGTGTGGGAAGGGGCTTCCCTCTGTCACACAGAAATGGCTCAAGGCTGTGATGCAAGGTGGCCCGAGCTCTCTGAAAAGGCACTTTCACCTTTAAAGCACTTTGCTAAGAGGGAAAATCAAAGCTGATGTCCTCCTCGAATAAAGCACTCAGATCTACTCGGAGTCCAAAAACAAAGGCATGACGTTAAGTATTTCTCCTCCTCTCTTTCTCACTCTTAAGAGAAGACCGAGCAAGGTCAAGTTTTTAAGGGGGCAGGTCGAGGGGAGGCGGTGGGACGGTGATGGGTGCAGGAGCGCTAGGAAAGGAGAGCTGGGAAGACTGCAGATAGGAGCCAGTGGCAGGAGCCAGAGGAAGTGGTTTTTGCGAAAGATTGCTAAGAGCAACAAAGGTTCTGGGAAAACTTAGGATGCCGTGGGAAGGTGAGTGAACCAGAACTCACAATGTGTCCTCCTTGAGATCAGAAAATGTCTACTCATGGTGACTTTTTAAATTGAAGCCCTGATAGATAAACAAGGCTTTAAAATCTTAAAATCTTCATTTTCATCAAAATGCAGCCTAATCCTCTTGCAAGCAGACCATCTTGTCATAGCTTCAGGACTCTCACTTTCCTCGACTTCAAAGCACAGATGTCAGGTTTCCAAAACAGGCAAGTCTGTCTTTGAGATCAGAAGGATAAACAAGAGCAGAAAGAGTTGAAAGACACAGTCTCGGTCTGTTGCAAATGCGCGTTGTTTGTGTGAGGCGCTGAGGTTGCACCAGTTCTGCCGGGTCATGTGTGGGAAACAAAGTGATTACACCCAGAGCAAGAGGCTGAAGTGCCCTCCACCCGCCAAACAGGTGGCTTCTGGATCACTGCAGACATAGACCTTGAAAAGAGCTTTCAGAAGTTGCTTCATCTTAGATCCTGGGGTTCAAAGATGTCGATGATGCAGCCAGTGGGAGAAAACTAACCCACAGTGTTGCTTCCTTTAATCCAAGCTTTTAGATTCATTTAACATGGGAAATTCTCTCTAATCTTACAACAAAGAGATTTACTTAAAGTCTTTTTGAAAAATCCCTTAAATTAATGTATGAGCCACAAGACCATAAACAGAAACATGCTACATTCAAGAAACTATTACAGATTTGTCTTTTGTTTTATCTTGTTTGATTTGGTTTGGTTGGGCTTTTTTATACATCATTCTCAATTTTTTGTCCAGGCAATTTTTATTGGCAGTTTGTTTAGGAAAAGAGTAAAGCGGCCCTGTTCTATAGATGAAGCTGAGGGCAGGTTCTTTTTCTTCAGCATGGGGTGCCTCACCCTGTGGACACAGACTGAGCAGATAGGAGTGAAAAAGAGACGGGGGCTCCCAGGCACCGGGGGACACCCTTAGACACACAGGGAAGAAGATGAGGGTCTCAGGGCAGGAGAGAAAATGGACATCTCATTCACCCCTCAGGCAGAGTCCAGGACACTCTTTGAAGCTGAGTTAGGCAGAGAGGCGAGAGCTGGGTTGGAAGTCGTCCCAGAAGCCTTTGAACATTGCAGAAGCTGCTTCAGATATTCCCCAGGGAGAGCAACATCTCAGGACGGGCAGCTTCACTGGTCTGGGAGGAGCTGCGGCTTCCCGCGGGGACACACGCATGCGCAGTGGCTGGAAAGCGGCTCTGCTGGGTCAGGCTGCCCCGCAGAGAAAGCCGGCACGATACTCTTTTTATTTTTTTTTTTTCCAGCTTTATTGAGGTAAAATTGACAAATGAAAATGATATCAGCTTAAGATGTACAACACGATGATTTGATATATGCATATATTATGAAATGATTACCACAATCAAGTTAGTTCACACATCTGTCACCTTACCTACTTACTAGTGTGTGCGTGTGTGTGTGTGTGTGTGTGTGGCGAGAAGGAACAGAATCAGTAGCTGGAAGAGATACCTGCACTCCCACGTTCATTGCAGCGCTATTCTCAGTAGCCAAGGTATGGCAACAACCCAAATGTCCATTGACAGATGAGATTGTGGGATATACACACACTTACAATTGAATGTTATTCGGCCATTAAAAAGAAGGAAATCCTGCCATTTGCAACAACATGGATGAACCTGGAAGACATCATGCTAAGTGAAACAAGTCACACAGAGAAAGACAAAGACTGCACAATCTCACTTATAAGTGGAATCTGAAAAGTTGAACTCATAGAAGCAGAGAGTAGACTGGTGGTTACCAGGGGCGGGGGGTAGGGGAAGTGGGGAGATGTTGGTCAAAGGTCGCTCCCTTTAAAGAGCTGTTGTAAACTAGTGGATCAAGGGGACTCGGACACCAGAATTCAATCAGCCAAATCAGTTTATTGATACCTGCGCAGGGACTGTCCCCACTCCATGCAAGGAGGGAGAAGCAGCCTCGAGCAAAGCCTTTGCAGTTTTTTATACCCTGGGGGCTGGCAGCTATGCAAGCAAGCCATCACAGAAGCAGAACGTTGTGGTTAGCCGTTACTTAAGCGAACAATGGAAAGGTGGACTAAGGGGCAGGGGACTTTCCTGGAACAGGACCTCTCTATTCTTTTTGAGAATAGGCCCCCTTGACTTCCTCCTCCCTCCTCTGGGAACTTTCCTACGTGGTGGGGACCTTTTCTATTAGTTGGAGCAACACTGACTCCATTTTAGATCTCCAAGAGGAGCCATCCTGGGTCCTTTCTACTTCAGAGCGAACTGGATGCAGACAAGGCTGCTGGGCAGTTACCGGTTAAGATGCCTGTGCACAAACAACTGTCCAAACTTCTCAAATCAAATCACTCAAAAACAATCACATTGTTTTACTTAAAACATAGCATTTGCTTCTAAATTCTATCTTTTGCACTATGACAAAATGATATCATCTTGTTTTCAATTTAAGGCCTACAATCATCAGTGATCTGTGGGAAATGTTCAAGGGAGAAAACCTAATTACAGAGACACAGACACCCCAAAGGGGTAGGGGATGGTTTCCCAGGAGCTACTATCCATGCAGGACAGTAAGGGTAAAACTTAGACCGGCTCGGTGTCGTGAGACTTGACTTCCAGTGCAGTTTTTCCATTAGCTGCAGTGAGACCTTCGTCTAGTCATTTAATCTCCCAGGAGAACCGCCTCATTTGCTCAACATCCAACACACATATTTTGAGCCCTAAATACTTTCTAGGTATAGTAAACTGAGGTGGCTTCCAACCTTTCCAGGTATAAAAGACTGTGTCGTCACACCAGAAAATTTTCAAAACCTGTCTACGTGAATGCCATCATACTTTTCCTATTGCTTCATTTTAGAACCTATCTAAATGGCAGAAAGCAATGGATTCAATGATACCTTTAATACGTGTATATTTACTAATTAGAAGAGCATCTACACAGGTCACAAAAGTAGGAGTAAATACATTTGCAAGACGTAGTATTCATGCGGCCTAAATGCTTGGTACACAGACACATCCACACAGGAATTTAAAGGTTCCAGGAGCACAAGGTCCCATCTTTGCTCAAAGCAAGCAGTGCCAGTCTACGTGTCCAACCATTCAGCAAACACCAAGGCACTGGGCACTGTGATGTAGACATTGTTTTCTCCCAGGAAAACAACCTCCCGCAACGTTAACATACCATCATACCATCATACTCAAAGAGTCATCTGGCCGGAAACAGTTCTGGCTATACTTTAACCACCAAAGACTCATCACTGCCTGAGATAGTCTTAAAATCCTCAAACTCCCTTGGAATTCCCAAGCCATTAGAGTCAGCAGATTTGGTATTATTTATATTTCTATCTGTAATTTTCCTCTTCCCCCTACTGCAGTTCTCATGCTTAGGAGACACAGCTATCAGTAGGGAGGATCTGAAATCCCCTCAGTTAAAAAGAACAAGTGACTGATACACTTAACATGGGTGAATCTCATAGACATAAAGTTCAGTTAAAGAAGTTAAACACAAAGGATTACATACTGTGTGATTCCAATCATAAGAAGTTCAAAAGTAAGCAAAGCCGGCCGGGCACGGTGGCTCACGCCTGTAATCCTAACACTCTGGGAGGCCAAGGCGGGCGGATAGCTCAAGGTCAGGAGTTCGAGACCAGCCTGAGCAAGAGCGAGACCCCTTCTCTACTAAAAATAGAAAGAAATTAATTGGCCAACTAAAAATATATAGAAAAAATTAGTCGGGCATGGTGGCACATGCCTGTAGTCTCCACTACTTGGGAGGCTGAGGCAGAAGGATTGCTTGAGCTCAGGAGTTTGAGGTTGCTGTGAGCTAGGCTGATGCCACGGCTCTCCAGCCCTGGCAACAGAGTGAGACTCTGTCTCAAAAAAAAAAAAAAAGTAAGCAAAGTGGATCTGTGGCGAAGCGTCAAGACTTCATTCAAGGAAACTTGAATGCCACGTCCTGTCACCGCTGTCAGAATCCAAAATCCATCCCCACTCTTCCAGGCCCCTCACAGAGACCCACCCTGTGGCCTGTTTCTGCCAACAACTGTCACTGCTCTGCACTAGACAA
>CAUYPO010077227.1:0-20881 GCA_963574435.1 Cheirogaleus major | reverse complement strand
AAATCACATCACCAAAGGCAAAGTAGCTCATAGTATTTGAGTCATCAATCCAATACAGCAGTATCTGTTGGCATTTGTGTGTGCCTGTCATCCATGGTGATTCTATATATAAATGCAAAAATATCACCACTTTATCCTAGTACTGATTGGGGGTATTCCCAACCTTTTACATATGGAAATACTCATTATTTAATTTAAAATACTCTCTTTTATTTCCTTTTTATATAATAGTTGGGCATTAGATTCACTATAAAAAATCATGTGTGTACACAGGTTAAATTATCCATGAACTCCATTTCAGAATAGTGAAGGGACATTACAGAATATCTGTCAGGTCTGATAGGATTGCAAGCCACTGCTTTCCACCCTGAATGTCTTCTCTGAAAGTTCCCTTCACCTTCTTGAAATGTGGCTCTCCTCTGAGAATCCTGTTTCTTTTGTAACCCTCCCAAGTGGTGATTGCTTTTCCTCCCATATTCTCCTACCACTGGGCCCAGAAGCAGGCTAGGTGTCTGCTTCCTCCTCCTGAATCCCAGACTTTTGTTCCTCCCTCCTCTGAACATCCCCAGCTCTGAAGCTCCTCGCCATAGAGAATAGCATTTCCTTCTTGCTGCAGGAGGGCACACTCAGCCCCTTGGGTCACTGGTCTTTACTCCTCGAAGGTTTTAGCCTATGTTCATTGTCTCTCTCCAACAGTGTGCTTGTCTCAATTCTTGGTAATTTCAGTATTCACCGAAATAGCAGTGATGTTCAGGTAATGCACAGGCGGTAAACATCAGAAGCAAAGTCCCTGGGAGGGCTTCCTGCTGGGCCTGGTCTTATCCTATAATTACTGGATCAGATCATGGGAAGGTCCTGGGTCCAGGGCCAGGGGTCAGGGGGGCCAAGGCAATGGGGGACCACTCAGGGGACTCAAGCAGTGGCTATTAACCAACTGGTTTGAAAGAATTCTAACATTTTAACAGCTAAAATGGGCATGCTGACCTACCCGGTGATATCATCCCAGAATAGAGATGACTCTCCCAAGTTCCTTGGAATCTCTCCTCCTGTGACCTTGTCCTCCATGCTACCTCAGCCACCCACCCCCATGATCCTATGCTAGACCCACTACTGGCAGCTGCACCTCCTCCAAGATCTAAATTATAAATGTCCCACTCTAGGACAACCACCTTAGGTCCTTCCAGCTTACTCCACCTACAGCTCCACTCCAACAACTCTGCCACCTTATCAGAGCTTACAATTTGTTATTCCTCGATGTTTTCACGATACTTCTCCTCCCTGATACCTTCCATTCTTTCACCCAGACCAGGTTCCACCGTGCGTCACTATAATCACTCCTGTGCATATACAAACGCCCTTACCCTACTCTTTCTTTTTTTCACCAGCCTGCCAAACCCAATCCATGTTGAATTCAAATCTTCGCCTGCTCCAAGCCAGCACTTAGGCACTTGAATGTAGCGAGAGAAAACCACACTCCCACACTGATCCTACTGCATCGCCTAGGCCAATCACTTTCCCACTCTGCTAATAACCAGAATTAGCACACGTTTATTCTTATCTCTTCAAACGTCCAAAACTCCTCTGCCCTCCTTACTTAAATCTAGGGTTCTCAAAAATTTTGGACCCAGATCCTGTTAAATAATTTTTGAAATTTGAGGACCCTAAAGAGCTATTGTTTATGTGAATTATGTCTATTGAAATTTATTATGTTAACATTAAAGCTGAGATATTTTTAAAATATTTTATTTAAAAATAATAATATAAGCCCATTATATGTTAACATCAGTAACATTTTTATTAGTTATTTTTATGAAAAATAACTATATTTTCCAAACTTCAAAAAAAAATTTTTTTTATGATGTGGGCCTCGCTATATCACCCAGGCTGATAGTTTGCCAACCTGGGCAACATAGTGAGACCCCATCTCTACAAAAAATTAAAAAATTAGCCAGGTGTGTGGTGGTGCACACCTGCAGTCCTAGGCATTCAGAAGGCTAAAATGGGAGGATCACTTAAGACCAGGAGTTTGAGGTTACTGCAAGCCATGATTGTGCCACTGCCCTCTCTAACCTGGGTGACAGAGAAAGACCTTACCTCAAAAAAAAAAAAAGATGAAAAAAATCACAGCCATTGGTATCTGATTTTTTTTATATATATACAGAGTCTCATTCTGTTGCCCAGACTAGAGTGCAGTAGTGTCAGCCTAGCTCACAGCAACCTCAAACTCCTGGGCTTAAGTGATCCTCCTGCCTCAGCCTCCCGAATAGCCAGGATTACAGGCGCACGCCACCACACCCGGCTAATTTTTCTATTTTTAGTAGAGACAGGCTCTCACTCTTGCTCAGGCTGGTCTCAAAACTCCTGACCTCAAGCGATCCTCCCGCCTGGGCCTCCCAGAGTGCTAGGATTACAGGTATGAGCCACCCCACCGACCTTCAACAGGTATCTTTAAGTATTGGGAAGCTGCTAAGCTCATGGTGACAGTAAAAGTTTTCAAAATACTGAGTTTTGCTGCAAAGCTTGAATTTTATCATTATCAACAAACAGCTTACAAATAACTCCTGTTGGACAGGTTCACTTTGTTCATTTGTCAGTGTCTGCCAAATACTCAAATCTGAATAACCAAAGTTGGTCTGTCAGTCACTCTTTCAACTGGTGTTCCCCGAGTAAAGCAGCCAGGTCAGCTCTCATTTCAAACAATTACACAAGTGCTTTTCCTCCACACAGCCACCATACTTTGCTATGCAGTGTAAGTGCTTTATGTGTACTTCCCATTCAACAGAGAATATGAAAAGACACATACTCTAGGGGCGAGATTTAATAAAATTAATAATTTTTACTGCTTTATCAAGGATGTTCTTCAGTGAAACTCTTTCTTTTCCCTGAAAGTGCTTGGTGGTGAAGAACACAATGACTACTGGTAGAGTTTGGCACCACTGCCTTGATTAGTGCTAAGACACCAGCAGTCTGACCCACTATTGTTTCTGCATCATCAGCATAAATGTTAATTAACACTGTTGTTATGGGATAAAACAGGCAATTCCAAAAAAGTTATTTAACACTTTGAACATTTCAGCACCACTTGTGTTTATTGCTTTCACATAAAGGAAGATCTTCTCTGATGATTAGTTGGTGATGAACCCAAATAAATTTGTAAGCAAAACCGCAAGTGTAGGCACATGTGATTTGTTTGTTTTAAGGCAAAAGTTCAGTTCTACAGAGGAGAGATTAACTTAGGCTTTATGTTTGCAGCTAACTCTTTACTTTGAGTTACTGTATCATTGAAAAGTGCCAGTTCTGCAATTTCTTTTAGATTTTTTTTTTTTTTTTAAGAGATGAGGTCTTACAACGTTGCCCAGGCTGGCCTTGAACTCCTGGGCTCAAGTGATCCTCCTGCCTCAGCCTCACAAGTAGCTGGGTCTGTAGGCATTCATCTAATCATGAGAGCTGAGACCTCCTGACAATCACGTTCCCAAAGGCCCCCCTTTTAACAACATCATCTTGGGGTTTAAGTTCCAACATATAAATTTTGGAGGGACACACACATTCAAACCATAGCAGAAATCCTGCAATACCTTTATACTTTTTTCTTTTTTTGAGACAGTCTCCCTCTGTTGCCCAGGGTAGAATGCAGTGGTGTCATCATAGCTCACCATAGCCTTCAACTCCTGGGCTCAAGCAATCCTCCTACCCCAGCCTCCTGAGTAACTGAGACTACAGGCACTCACCACCATGCCTGGCTAATTTTTTTCTTTTTTACTTTTTGTAGAGATGGGGTTCTCGCTAGTGCCTAGGCTGGTCTCAAACTCCTAGGCTCAAATGATCCTCCTACCTCAGCCTCCCCGAGTGCTAGGATTACAGGTGTGAATCACCATGCCCACCTGTATCTTTATATTGTAAATATATTTTTCTAAATTTTATCTGATAATTCTAAAGTTTTATTTTCATAACTGAGGCTTTAATACATTGAGAGCTTAATTTTTTGAATTGTGAGAAGTAGGGAACTAAGTTGAGCACTTTTAATATTTAAAAAACCATTAATACTATTAATTGAATAGTCCATTGTAATGCCTTCTACATCATATTCTGAGGTCTGACATATGCTATGCCTACATGTATTTATAGTAGCTGTATTCAGTTTCATCTATATATTTGCATATATCCAACCCATATTAGCCTATCTTAATGAATCAAACTTTGTGTCTTTCCTGTTTAACTGGCAGTGGCATAGCTCAGGGTAAATTTTTATTTAATATTAATATTTATTATATTTGTTGAATAGTTATGTGTTCTCTGTTTTGTTTTTGTTTTTGTTTTATTTTAAAAGTAAGTTGGGAATCATTCTTCACTAAAAGGAACGAGGGCTCCTGAAAGAATGGTTAATTCCAGGACTGGGCAGAGAAGGTTCAGTTTGAGCCTGAAACATCTTATTCCCTTAGAAAGAAAGACAATTCTCAAAAATAGTGGAGACATGGCGGCCAGCTTAATCTGGGAGAATATGCATATCAAATAAATAATGATATTAACAGATTATAATCCCAATGACTAAAATAATTCAAGCTCATGGTAATGTAAACAAATACATCTATAAATAGGAGAGAAAGAAAAGAGCTTCCTTATCATAGAATGCCAACTAACAAATGTAGAATGAATGATGGAGTTAGACAATCACTGTTTGGCAAGTATCACAGTAATCATTTAAGCAAGAATTATCAAATGATGCTAAAATTTTTGGGTGAAAATTTGATAAGGAGCAGAATACTTACATGGTCTCAAAGGATCTCCCACAAAATACTTGCTAATTTCAAAGGGGAAGATAGTAACTCCACAGTGGAGAAGCCTGGCAGCTGCCAGCATGTCCCAGTGACCCAGGTTGGCGTCACTGGTGATGAAACAGACTGATGCAGGTGCCCCCTGGTGTGGTGCCCTGCAAAAGATACACTGTTGCTCCCCTGGTCCTCCTGCCAAAATCTTAACCTAACCAAGAGGGAACGAACATCAGATAAACCTAAATTGAAGGACGTCTTACAAAATAATAGGCCTATACTTTTCAAAACTGTCAAGGTTATGAAGGACTAAGAAAGACTGTTCCAGATTGAAAGAGATGAAAGAGAGATGTTAATTAAATGCAATGTGTAATCCTGGATTGGATCCTTAAAATTTTTTTTTCTATTACCATATAGGATATTATTAAAATAACTAGCAAATGTTGAATAATGTCTATGGGTTAGATAATAATATTGTCTCACTGTTAACCTTTTGATTTTGACAATGGCATGGTGGTATGTAAGAGTTCTGTCTTTGTTCTTAGGAATGACACACTTAAGTATTTAGGGGTAAAAGGGTATTGTGTTTACAACTCATTCTCAAAAATATACGTACAAAAGCAGGTGTGGCAGATGTTAAAGTTTGGGGAATCTAAATAAAGGGCACCCAGCAGTTCTTGGTGTAGCTTTTAAAACTTCTTTCTAAGTTTGAAATTATTTCAAAATAAAAGTTATCAAAAAACAGTGCATTTTCATGAGGAGAGAATAGGGGAGCATCAAAAGACCTACCTAACGGGTACAATGAACACTATTGGGGTGATGGGCACACTAACAGCCACGACTCAAGCATTACAAAGGTGATCCAGGTAACAAAAACATTTGCACCCCCTTAATATTTTGAAATAAAAAAAAATGGTACATTTTCTTCTCTACTAAAATGCTGATATTTTAAATGTAAGCCTGAGTTATACTTTTTATCACTCTTTGGGACCTTGAAAGTGTTTATTCAGCACACACTTTTGGCATCTCTTATGTGCCAGAGTCCAGGGACCTAGAGGTGAACTAGAAAAAATTTAGCCTTGCCCACATGAAGTTTATACAATCTAGTGGGAAGAACTATTGAACAAATAATTACATAAATGTAGTTATTACATGGTCCATTTCTGCAGCAACATGTGTATTTCACAGAGTCTCACTTAGGGCAGACAGCATTATAATCCTTCCTTATGAAAATACAGACATAATCTCACTTTTTCTTTCTGAATGTGCTTTCACAATAGAACTACAACCACGGGAAGCCACTAGGATTCCACCGAAATGATTCCTTCTTTCACTGTGTGCTTCTGTTGGAGGGATGGGAATTAAAGAGAGAAATGGTGGTGGTTGTTCTTTTGAAAGCTAAAAAACTTTCCATCTTGAAAAGTCTACAGCAGGGACAGGGCACATTTTCAAACCTCCTGTTCATTACAGAGATACGCATCTAAGGAACTTGGGCCATGTTGTGGGGTGACTTTTTTGAAATTCAAACAAAAAGGAGTTTGTTACAGAGCTCACAAGGGCAGTTCTGAAAGCTTCATTAATTCTAATAATAAATTCCAATTAATTCATTAGTCACTTCCTGATTTTCTGAAATCCTTCATTTTCTAAGCAAGTACCTTTCACATTAGGTGAAATTGAGAATGCTATGATGTTAACTGATCCAACCTAAGCTAATCCTTTAGCCATTTGTAAAAATGCAAAACAGAAGCCTGGGCTGGGTCTGAGATGAGTAATTTGCAATAATACTCTTCATTCGTGCAGCCTTTGCAACAAGGAGTCCTAGCATTCCCAGGGGATATTAAAGATCTAGTGATAAACAGAATTATCCCAGGTGCTTCTCCTGGCTAGCAGCCCAAGGCATGATAACAGAGGGGCTATCAGTAAGGCCATAATGGGAATACATCCAAAATTCTCCAGCTTAATCAAGTTAAGTTAATATCGCTAAGTTAATATAGCTCTCTAGTGAAGGTAAGGGGGTGGGGGTGGGGATGAGGATGTGAGGCATGGGGGTTGGAAAGGGGAGGTTGTTTAGGAAACTTCCCTCCTGCCATCATTGACCTTGTTAACTGCCCTGGTCACTATGGCCCCTTACTCTGGGTCTGGGGTGTGTCTACTCCCTAGGGTGCTGTCTCCCTGCTCAGACCCGGCCCCCTAGGGCCTGCCTGCCATATACCCTCACAGCTATTCTGGAATCAGCTGGTGTTGCCACTCCCCTTGGCCCCCTCAGCCATCACACATAGTTTTTAGCTCTTAAATGCGGTATCTCTCCGTTTTTAGAAAACTGGACATGGAAATACCTCAACCCACAGGCTGATAAACTGAGAATGAGTTTCCCAGAAAGGATTTCCCAGAAAATCCTCCCCCAAAAATGAGCTTTCCTGATTAGCAGAGGCAGATTTACCATGAAATCAACAAAGCTTAAACTACAATGTCCCCATTCGCAGAGGCCTCCCCAGGCTGTGGAGGAATCCCTAACAATATGTTTTTTACAAATTTGCAAAAGTGAAATATTTTAACTGCAATGCTTATAGCCATTGTCTCTTTCTGCTGTGATGTCCCCTACATACAACTTTCCCTTGTGTCCGTGGTTCTGGAGTGTCTGGGAGAAATTTTAGGATCCAGGTAAAGAGATCATAAGTTGGGCCTAATCCCACTTAGTCTGGGGGGAGTGGGACATTTTTATATGGCTCAAATTCACATTGGTGTGTAGTTTAGTTATTGCTAGACATCCTGGTGTAGGAAAGGCTCTCAGGGACATCTTTGCCAACCACGAGTTGACCCCCCAGACTCCTGACAGGAAGAGGTGACACTCATAAATTACCAGAGTAACGGAGGAGAAACGTTAGAAGAAAGACTGGCTTTCCTTGGTGGGAAAGTGAGGCTTGGTTGGGCCAAAGCCCTCGGTGAGGAGAAAGTTCCTTCCAGCCAGTCTTACTTTCCCCATGGAAAGACTTTTCCCCAAGGAAAGCCTTTGTTGTTTATGTGTGGAGTTCTAGAAGCTTCTTTCCACTCAAAGGAGAAGCTCCTTTGCCTCTTCTTCACTGGAGTGAGATAGAATCCGTCCTTCACTGATTCTCAGTGCCGGGCTGGTGGAGACCACCGCTCTTCTTCTTGAGGCTGTAGGAGACCCATTTCTGAAAAACTAAATTTTCATAAATGAAAATATTTAAATATCTTGAGGCATCTCAGTATTTAGAAGGAGCTCAGGGAGCATCTTTTTATAAAATGGATATTTGCTTCCAAATTACTCTGTTCCAAGTTCTAGGATTACAAATAATAGCTGGTATACTTTGGGCACTTGCCAGGCACTGTGTTAAGTGTGTTCGTGAGCATTATTTAATCTTCATATTAACTCAGTGAGGGAGTCACTATAATTATCCCAATTTTAAGATGAGTCAGTTGAGGCCTATTGGGGTTATACAACCTGCTGAGGGCCTCCCAGTTCTGAAATGGTAGAAGTAGTAGAAGCAATCTTTAAAAAGTTATGCTCTCTTGAGTTTAGGGATTGCCTTTTACTTAATTTAATATTGTCTTAAAATGATGTAAAATGTGAACATGGTTCTAAAGGCAAACCTATAAAAGAATTGTGTCTATCCCATTCCCCTCCATGCTATCTCATTCTGCTTCCATAAGGAATCTTTTTTTAAAATGATTTATCCTTTCAATTTTTTTATAGACAAGAAAATACCCTTCTTAGAGAAATGGTCGCATACTCTACACATTTTTCTCCATTTTGTTACATTTGGAAAACATAAAACCAAATGATGCACTTGAACCTCATTGCATACAGTTGAAGCCATAACCATACAAAGAAAGACTATTCTAAAGTGATTTTAAAACACAGTGAATTGACTCCTTGGATTACTTTGGAAGACACCAGGAAACCAGATGATGGTTTTGGAAACTAGTAAATTAAAGAAAAGAACGAAGAATTTATCCTCCTACCATTCCTAAAAAAAACTACTTCGATTATATATACAGATATACATGTTTTAATTGTACACACGGTTGATGAGAACTTTCTTTTCACAGAAGTATTTCAGCTCATGTAACAAAGAATGAGAGTCAGAGGAACACCACTTTGCAACCCCTATGAATGTGCAATGACCATCAACAGATGCTATTATCACAAACAGGAGACAGCTAAATATTATCAGCCTCACAATGGAAGTAAACACTAGCCAGTCTTTAAAAAAAAATCAAACCTGACTCTCATCAAGGCTCTTTAACTATCAGTTGCAGACACTACAAGGGGAGGGGAACATGTTAAACAGCATGCTGGGGATGCAATCAGTAAACTCCAGACCGCAGAACATTCTATTCTGATTCTGACAAACAAATAGTCAAAATATATTTTTAGGACTATAGGGAAACTCACAGGAATTACTGAATGAATATTTGATAAAAATTAAGAAGTCGTTCGTTTTTTAGATATGTTAATGTTATTGTGGGTTTTTTGATTCTTGATAATTTAGACACACATACTGAAATATTTACAGATGAAACATTATGATGTCTGGGATTTGTTCCAAGATAATTCAGTGGAGGAGGAGAGAGGCTGGAAATATAGATTAAACAAGATTGCCCTTGTATTGGTAATTATTGAATCAGAGTGATAGGTACATGGGAGTTTGCTATATTATTCCCCCTACTTTTTTTTTTTTTTTTTTTGAGATAGAGTCTCACTCTGTTGCCTGGGCTAGAGTGCCGTGGCGTCAGCCTAGCTCACAGCAACCTCAAACTCCTGGACTCAAGTGACCCTTCTGTCTCGGCCTCCCGAGTAGCTGGGACTACAGGCGCATGCCACCATGCCCGGCTAATTTTTTCTATATATTTTTATCTGGCCATTAATTTGTTTCTATTTTTAGTAGAGACGAGGTCTCGCTCTTGCTCAGGCTGGTTTCAGACTTCTGACCTTGAGCGATCCGCCCGCCTCGGCCTCCCAGAGTGCTAGGATTACAGGCGTGAGCCACCGCGCCCAGCCTTCCCCCTACTTTTATATATGTTTGAAAATCTCCATACAACAAAATTTTTTAAAGAGTTTAAAAAAAATCTTTGCTCTTAAACACTAAGTTGGTTCCATCTTATTGCCCATCTCTCTATCAACTCACAAACATAGGCTGGTTAATTTTCTCCCAGTTTCAAAAAGTAAAGTTTATCAATCAGGCTTAGTGGCTCATGCCTGTAATCCTAACACTCTGGGAGGCCGAGGCGGGAGGATCACTTAAGGTCAGGAATTCGAGACCAGCCTGAGCAAGAGCGAGACCCCGTCTCTACTAAAAATAGAAAAAATTAGCTGGCAACTAAAAATAGAAAAGTAAAATTTATCAATGTTATTAAGTATATTCAAATCATAAGCAGGATATTCAAATCATTCTTCACAACCTATAACAGCTTTCCTTCCCTCTTCCCTGTTCATTTAACATGATTTACCCTCCTTCCACTTATTTCCCTACTAATCTAGCCAAGATAGTTGAGAGATTCCCAAGCAGATTCTTAACTCCTGGATCTTGGAAAAGCGCTGCTGAGCTGAAGGAAGTTGGTGACAATAGACATCAGAAGCTTTGCTCTATCCCTGTTAAGATGTTCCCCTTAGAGAGGCTTAACAACAATTTTTTTAAACTGACTCAGAATGTTATTGTGGCTTTTCGATTCTTGATCATTTAGACACACATACTGAAATATTTATAGATGAAATATTATGATCCCTGGGATTTGTTCCAAAATAATTCAGCAGAGGAGGAGAGCAGCTAGAAATACAGACGAAACAAGATTGACCTTGTATTGGTAATTACTGAATCAGATGGGTATATGGGAGTTTGCTATATTATTTCTCCCCCCTTTTATATATGTTTGAAAATCTCCATACAACAAAATGTTTTCATTTTCATTTTCATTCCCGTCGGTAACCCTGGTGGACGTGGAGCTGCACCACACAGGTCCCCTTCCAGGAAGGCTGTTGCCCCACCTGGTGGAAGTGCTCTCAGTGGACAGCTCTTGACCCCCCAGGGATTGCCTCTTCCAGGGTCATGCCCTGCCAGGGGCAGCCCACACCCGACATGAGGTGTCTGGCCATCGTGACCCAATGCAGGACGACTCTGACTGATAGTTCAGCTGCGGGGCTCCCTAAGGGGGTCAGTCGAGGCTGTCGGGCCTGTGACATGACTTGACATCTCCTTCTGTCCACTCTTGTTTCCTTCAGGGGTTGCTCCTGTGTGTTCTCCTGATTCACATCCGCGCACTGCACTGTCTCAGAGTCGGCTTCCTAAGAACCCAAATGGCAGCCGTAATGACACATTGCAGTGCCTGGCTCTACCAGCAACTGAGCGGCTTCATCAAGGCCTTAAGCATTCACATCTTTGATTAATAGCTCAAAACACTTGGGTTGTCTTGAAAAAAATTGAGTGGACTATACTTGGAAGAAACTGACTGCTCATCGTTTTGTGATCTGTGGACACTAGTGAAATAGTTTGTCCAGAACGCTTAGGATCAGTGGGGTTCGTGTCATAGCATCTTAGACCTGAACGGTGATCCCAGAATGGGGTGGCCTTTCCTGGTGCTCTTCCTTGCAACTGTTTCACCTCCAGGAGACAGATAGTGATGTTGGCCAGCACGTCACTCACCAGCTCATGCATGTGGATCCCAAGGGCCTCACGTATATATTTATCTATTATTCCACATTGCCAAAAATTTCACACCGAATCAACTTGAAGTGCAAATCATTCCAAGTCCTGTTGCATCTGCCATGTTTTTCCTACAACTGGGGTTCCGAGTTACAGTGGGCATCTGGGTTGTCGGTAACTGGGGAAGGGGAAATGCCATGACTAGTCCATTTAGTGTCTTTACTGGTTTGATTATAGTCAAGATGAATATGTATAAGGACCTTTGTAACTTCATTCATTATGTTGGACCCTGTTCACACAAGATCTTCTGTTCTTCAACCACGAATTCTATTAATAAAGAGTTTCCAAGGGATGTAAGCATCATAGAGAGAGAGAATAATGTAAAAATCTTGGCCTTACTTTTCATTTGGAGATGATTTCATATTTCAATGGTGTGGGGTTTTTTTACAAATGGTACCTTCAGGATGGTAATGGATATTTCTTTGCCTGTGTGTTCTAATTAATAGTGGGTATAAAAGTAAAGCAGATTGGAAAGGAATGAAATGCTAATACATGGACGGACTTTGAAAACATTGTTCTAAGTGAAAGAAGCCAGACACAAAGGACAAATATTGTAGGATTCCACTTGTATGAGATGCCTAGAATGGTGCTCCCCAGAGGTTGGGGTGAGGAGAAAATGGGGAGTCACTGTTTAATGGGTATAGAATTTCAGTTTGGAATGATAAAAACAATTCTAGAGACAGATAGTGATGATGATTGTACAACAATGTGAATACACTTAATGCCACAGAACTGTACTCTTAAAAATGGTTAAATTTGCTCAGTGTAGTGGCTCTCGCCTGTAATCCTAGCACTCTGGGAGGCTGTGATGGGAGAATCACTTGAGGTCAGGAGTTTGAGACCAGCCTGAGCAAGAGCGGGACCCCATCTCTACTAAAAATAGGAATAAATTAGCCGGACAACTAAAAACATATTGAAAAAATTAGCTGGGCATGGTGGCGCATGCCTGTAGTCCCAGCTACTCGGGAGGCCGAGGCAGTAGGATCGCTTGAGCCCAGGAGTTTGAGGTTGCTGTGAGCTAGGCTGATGCCACGGCACTCTAGCTGGGACGACAGATTGAGAATCTTTCTAAAAAAAAAAAAAAAAAAAAAGGTAAATTTTATGTTATGTATAATTTACTACAATTTAAAAACAAAAGTAAGGCAGAGGGTAAGAAGAGCCATTAGTGCAATGGCACCTGAGGCTCTGGACGGTAAATAGACCTAGGTTTAAGGCCTGCTTTGCTGCTCAGTGGCTGTGCGACCTTGGGCAAGTAAACTAGCCTCCTGTGGCCTCCTCAGTTAAATGACCCGCCTCATCTGGATGTTGGTAGGATTAAATGAGATGCTGCAGGTAAATGCCCTTGTCACAGAGCATGGCACTTGGTGAGTGCTCAGTAGTTGCTGGCTGGGATTAGGAAGCGGAATACACAATGGTTAGACCAGTCTGCAGTTGGACAAGTTCCTTGACCTCTCTTTGCCTCAATTGTCTCATCTGCAAAATAGGGAAAATGATAGCTCCACCTCAGAGGGCTGTTATATCAAAGAACATCAGGAACAAGTTTGTGTATGTTAACATGTGAAGCACTGAAAATGTGCCTAGTAAGCATTGAGTATTCACTTTTATTATCCAGAGCAATTCTGGGATTATATAGTCTATTATCTGATAAAATGGTTTTATCAGAATATGTACACAAAGTATTTATTTAAGATATTTATGTGTATTGTACTGCCTAATTTTATTTTATTTTATTTTTTTAAAGCTAGTCAAGTGAAGCAGTGGGAGTGGAGAAGGAACAAAGGAATCTGTAACCGGTTGTGATCAATTAGTTGTAAACACCACTGCACTCGGACCAGCCATACTGCCTAATTTTAATTGTTAAGGAGAGTTAACACTCATCAGATGCTATGTCCCAGGCACTTTGTGAAGCACTTTCTAAGCATTGCCTTTTAATATTTATTTATTTAGACAGAGTCTTGCTCTGTTGTCCAGGTAGAGTGCTGTGGTGTCAGCCTAGCTCACAGCAACCTCAAACTGCTGGGCTCAAGTGATCCTCCTGCCTCAGCCTCCTGAGTAGCTGGGACTACAAGCATGCACCACCACACCCGGTTAATTTTTTTTTCTATCCAGCTAATTTTTTCTATTTTTAGTAGAGACAGAGTCTCGCTCTTGCTCAGTCTGGTCTTGAACTCCTGAGCTCAAGCAATCCTCCCACCTTGGCTTCCCGGAGTGCTAGGATTACAGGCGTGAGCCACCGTGCCCGGCGAGGATGGCCTCTTTAAATCCTCTCAACGTTGCCCATTTAACAAGACATAGAACAGATGAGCCACTTGCCCCAGGTTCAACCAACTTGAACCACCATGTGCCTGACTCTAGAACTCTTACATCGCGCCATCCTGTCTCATACAATAGTCTGCAGCTATTGCTAATGAAAATGCATGTACAGAACAATGCAATAAATAAATAAATCTTCTGGGAAGGGGGCCAATGATTGAGACTGGAACCTAGGATAAAATTGTTATTGCATCAAGCGTTTATTTAGAGCTAAGCCTCCCAGCACCCAAGGCAAAATGGAAAACATAATGTGTCATCTGGTATCTGATTCTCCCTGTTCTCTCATCCCTCACCCGGAACCTGGTACAGCCCTACACATTTATTCATCAGTAAAATCTAGGAACCATCTATATTTGCCAGGCACTTTTCAGGTTTTCAAAAGACATACTTGTTTCTGATACCAAACCCTCAGCTAAATTGATGGCCTGGTTTCTCATAGGAGAGACACTGGGTGACCTGATGAACAGTGTCTTGATGAGAGTTGGTCCAGGAGCTGTGTGACCACAATCCAAGTGACCGCTCTTGGTTTCAACCCTCAATTAAGGCAGGTAGCAGAGTATTCAGTCTGTGGGCCCTGGCAGGGGGTAAGTATCAGTGGATCACAGGGCTCTTTTTATGACCATGAACTACTGTGATCTGTTCAACTGCAAATAACCAAAAACACCATTGTGTGGAAAAGCATGAGTTGCTTTATACCGTAGTATAATATGGTCAAGAAATAGCGGGTCCAACCGTTTAAAAAGAAATTACAGAAGAAGTAAAATTTAAAAAATTTAAAATTCTATCCATTGACTTAATGTATTTTCCTGAAAGTTGGGGAAAATACAGAAGTACTTGACTATAGTAGCAGAACATCTTGGCACAGCCACAGAAGAATAGTGATCACAAAATAAGGGTACAAGTGAAAGGACTAAGCTCCTTAATGTCTTCCTTGTATTTTATGGGCGTGTGCCTGGAGGTCAAAGCAGCTCTAGGGAAATGAGGAACTGGCCAAGCTAGAGGAGACAGAGCTGTGGGCTCGCTGCCACTTCAATCTCTAGAATGGGGAAGGGGCCACCAGTGCTTAAACATCAGCCTCCTTCCATGGAAGGGATTCCTTGCAGTGCCATAGACAGGCATCCTATTTCTTACTCTGCCATCAGGCCTAACAGCAGTGAGCCAATGTACTTTATGAATTTCCAAGACAGAGCAGCCTAATGCACACCGCCTTTCCCAAACTTTGATAAGGGAAAATGCTTATTGGCAGCACGTCTATTAATATCTCCAGAACAGCATTCCTCATGACACACTGATCTAATGTAATGAGCAGACATAGGTGAATAAACTCTGGCCAATGTCCAAGGTAAGGGAAACATAATCCTTGTATTGTGCTTTCATCTTGCTTTCATTTTTAAATGTTGGTTTTTCTTTAAACAAGGCTGTCTGCCTCACAGGAGCCCTTTGTGCAAGGCTTGTTTGCATTTCAAAGTCTTATATTTCCCAATAAAGCTAAGTTCTGAGAACATATTTTGCTGCGATAAAGACTTTTTTGAGATTAGAAAGCTAAACAATAGTACAGTGAATTAAAAAAATTCTTCTTTACCATGGAATTAGCCATGAGAGACCCATAAATACTTATTTATACAATCTTTTTTGTCTATGAATCCACTGGGCAGCTACATACCCAACACGCTAAAGAAATAGGTGACCATCCATATATGGGCGAGTGAGTGGGTAGTAACTATAGGGTGTGTGTCTTCCAGGAATATTAAATATTCCCCAGCTGGGTGACTTTGACAAATTACTTCCCCTACATGCATCTTAATTTGACATCTGAAAAATGAGGGTGCTGGATTACAGTTTTTTCAAACTTTCCCAAAGATAAGAATCCTTGGGGTAGTGGTTAAATATTGAATTTATTAAATACTCCATGGAAATTCTAACTAAATGGATCTGGGTTGGGGCCCAGTAACCTGATTTTTGTTTACTTTTTGTTTTCTTGCTATCAAAGGATCACCAGTTTGCATTTCCTAAGGGATCTGTATAATGATCATCAGTAGCTGCTAATATCACACAAGAAAAGAGATGATCAGACACTACGTACCTCCTGATGTATGAACCATCTATGAAGTATTCTTGCCAAAAAAACCCTCAAACTGAAATCTGATCAGATCTCTAGACCTAAATACAAATTTACAGGACATACAGGGGTTGGGGGAAGATGAAATCAGCAAAATATATACTGTATGGAAAACTCTGTAAGACACTGACCCGGTTTCTCTAATGCACAGATTGCAATGAAAGCAGAACAACAACAAAAAAAGGAGGTTGGGTGGTCTGCAGATTAAAACAGACCTAACCATATCAACTATACAATAGTATAACACATGGATTTTACTTAGATTCTGATTCTAACTAAAAATAGTAAAATAATTATGAGACAATCAGGAAAGTTGAACACAGACTGTATATATAAGGAGATTAAGGACTTAATTTTTTAAAGTCTGGGAGTAGTTCTAGTTATGTTAAAAAATAGTTCCTGTACTTTAAAAATGTATACATATTTATGGAAAAATTATATGATGCCTGAGATTTGTTTCAAAATAATCTAGTTGTGGGGGATGGAGGGTGCAGAGGAAACGAGGTGGGCTCTGAGTCGACCGTTGTTAAGCAGGATGGTGGTTTTATGGAGGTTCACTACGCTATTCTCCCTACTTTTGTATACAGTAAAATTTTTCCATAATAAAAAAAAATTTGAATAGGATTGATTATTTTCCCTCTTGGAAGGATTTACCTTGCACATTCTGGAAAGGTGGCCAAGGAAGCCACCCCTTGTCCCCATTTTTGTGGGATGAGGTATTCTTGGAGGGGAAGTGGGACTGACCCTGCTCTATCACTCTCTTCATGCCAAAGTCTTTAAAAATAAGAGAACAGAATAAACATTCAAAAGCAACGTTTTCCAACATCAAGTTATTACACAGTTGTTTGGTAGGACAGGGGACCACAGAGGACCATGAGGTCAGACTCCAGAACAGAAAATGTATTTTCTCCCTTCCTGATTTAAAACTGAAACCCTCTTCACATTTCCTCCTGAGACCAGAAGGAAGAGCCTGGGCTCTTGGCCAGCACCTCCTCCTTTTTGGAACTGACCTCTTCCCATTTCCTCAAGGAATAGAGAAGAGGAGAGAAACCTGGAAAACATTATGCACCTTTCACAAAAATAAAATACAAACATACTGTGTCGATTTCTCGTAGACACTGCAGCCAGGTGCTCATTTTATTTTCAGATATGTGGGAGAAGCTTTTGTTAGATACTCAGCCCAGCACGACAAGGAGAAAACAGGATATACTGTAACTAGGTTGTAAATAGATTTCAATCCCTTGGGCCACCCTGCCTTTAATTACTAATGCCCTGCCCCACAACGGAATCACAGGGCCAAGATCCTAGATCTCAAGTTTTCAAAGTTTCCTTCTTGACACAGCTCTGGAATTCCTTACGTGCACAGACTAAATAGAAACAAAACCAAATTCATGATAAATGACTTTGAAAAAAAAATGTGCAATAAAACAGGCATTTTCCTGAACAGGAAGAATAACAGACCCAAACAAAGCCACCCAAATTGTTTTCCTTGCTGGCTGAGCTACGTGTCTTTGTTCTGCACATGGACTCCTGATCAATCCATGGTGCCCTTTTCATTAACTTGCTGGAGGATTTGAAGCAGATCTGATTCTCATCCTTTCCATAAAACCTTCAATCTCTTCTGGGAGCCAAGCAAGGGCGAGGAACCCGCAGCCTTGGGGCCACATGTGGCCTTCTGGATCCTTGAGTGCAGCCTTTTGACTGAATCCAAATTTTACAGAACAAATCCTTTTCATAAAGGGATTTGCTCTGTGAAGTTTGGATTCGGTGGAAGGGCTGCACTTGGGGATCTGGAGGGCCATGTGGGGTCTTGAGGCCTCAGGTTCCTGAGGAAGTTGCAGTTAGAAACAAAAATGAGTTAACACTAGACAAAAAGTAATTGAGTAAAGTGTGCTAAACCTTCTTCACGCCTCCCTTCCTCTAATGCTTGTGTGTCCCTCTGAGGCAGCTGCTCTAATTCTCTTCATTTCATAGATGACGGAACTCAAAGGGGTTACTACTAGTAAGAGGCTGAGCTATGACTTGAACAAATTTCTGTTTGACTCCAAATCCCAAGCCTATTATCGCTGTGATAAACCTCTTTTATCAAGGGGCACTGGAAGGACTTATCTACGTTAAAAGTAGCAGAACTTTGTGGGAAGATGCAACACAGCAAGACACAGTTAAGAAAGGGCACAGGCTGCCACACGCAGTTGTGCATACTGTGCACGGCACAGCCCCGGGGGTACGTATTATAGTTTATGGGATTGACATCCCTTTTTTTTTTTTTTTTTTTTTTGAGACAGGGTCTCACTCTGTTGCCCGGGCTAGAGTGCCATGGCATCAGCCTAGCTCACAGCAACCTCAAACTCCTGGGCTCAAGCGATCCTCCTGACTCAGACTTCTGGGTAGCTGGGACTACAGGCATGCGCCACCATGCCCAGCTAATTTTTTCTATATATTTTTAATTGGCCAATTGATTTCTTTCTATTTTTAGTAGAGACGGGGGTCTCACTCTTGCTCAGGCTGGTTTCGAACTCCTGACCTTGAGCGATCCGCCCGCCTCGGCCTCCCAGAGTGCTAGAATTACAGGCGTGAGCCACCGTGCCCAGCCTTAAAATTGACTATGGTAATGGTTGCACATGTCTGTGACTAATCTAAAAACCATTGAATTATACACTTTAAATGGATAAACTTCATGGTATGTGAATTATATCTCAATAAAACTGTTTAAAGAAAACAATATTGCCAAAATGTTGTTAACTGTTGAAGTTGGGCAATGGAAACTGGGGCTTCGATATTGCTATATTGTCCACTTTCTGTATCTTTGAAAATTTCATAATAAAATGCTTTATAAAAATACCCTTTTAAATGAAGTTTAAATACCCAAAATATGTATGTACTTGGTCTAAAAAACAAGGTTGGTTTTTACCTTATGTTACCTCAAGCAAGAGAGATGCACAGAATTACTGACTTGGTAGTCATGATGCATTGTTATTCCTATATAAAAGCACTTCCATTTAACCTCCAGTGGAGCACATAGTTTGTATTATACTTGTCAGAGCTATTTTCATCAAGAAATGCTATCTATGTGTCCCCTTGCCAACATCTTTGCAGACTTTACAACTTTCAGCAATTTATTGGCATCAACTATGCAATACTGTTAAACAGCTGCTCTGTAGTTGAGCTGTTTTAATATGCCACCACTCTATGCAAATAGTTAATATTAAATAACCAAGATACATGCTTTTGGATTCAGGAGAGCAATTTATCTCTCTCACAGAGATTGTGTAATAGCAGTCCTCATTATCATCCTCATCTGGAAATTTCATAAGAATGTCCTTTTTAAAAAGTAACTGTTATTCTGCAATATGGCTCTTTTTTTGTTTGTTTTAGTTTTATCCTAAGTTTCAATTGTGTAATCAGATATAATTCATTTGTTAATTTTAATGAATGTTTCGTTCATTCTTATAGTTATTAATATAATAATTTTCTTATGTCCTTGATGTACTAGAATTGTAACATAAACCGTTATCTTTTTGAAAATTGTTATAAAAGCATATCAGAATTAATGCATATTATTATAAATCAGACTATTGTTATAGAATAGTATTTAAAGGTCTCAAACCAGTGGTAAAAGGAAAAGAGGATTGAGCCGAGGCACCTTTGCAGTATTTGAATTTTATAATGAGTGAGTAATATTTCTGTGATTTTAAAATATAAGCATTTTTTTAAATTTTTTTAGAATTAACTTTTTTAATTAATTAATGGAGTATCTGCCAGGAATAGGCTAGAACTGCCAGAGTGAAGGGACTCCACATTAGGACACTCCACATTTTTTCATTGTGGGAAGAGAGCTTACTTTTTGCCAGAGGACCTTAGAGTCAAGCCTGCTAGACAGATTATCCTGTCCACATATACAGAGATTGTACTGAACTGTATCAGTCAGATAGATGGCCTATAACAGCAGAAAGAAAACATGTAAACTGGTTCTTCATTCATAAGTTGGAACATATAGCCAAAAACTGTCAGATACTAGAAGACAAATAATAGCACAAAAGGGAAAAATCACAATAAACAGAGAAACTGACCTCTTTCCCCAAAAGGGGGTGGAAAATTCTGGAGCAGAAAAGAACTTATAAGGTATTGTAATTAATTCCTTCGCAAAGATTTGAGAAAGTAGTATTTCAATAAAATGAGAATCACAACAAAAAAAGTTTGTGATTTTTCAAAAATTGCTAAAATCAAAATCATGGGCCAAGTGTGGTGGCTCACACCTGTAATCCTAGCACTCTGGGAGGCCAAGGCGGGTGGATCGCTCAAGGTCAGGAGTTCGAAACCAGCCTGAACAAGAGTGAGACCCCCGTCTCTACTAAAAATAGAAAGAAATTAATTGGCCAACTAAAAATATATAGAAAAAATTAGCCGGCCATGGTGGCACATGCCTGTAGTCCCAGCTGCTTGGGAGACTGAGGCAGAAGGATCGCTTGAGCCCAGGAGATTGAGGTTGCTGTGAGCTAGGCTGACACCATGGCACTCTAGCCCAGGCAACAGAGTGAGACTCTGCCTCAAAAAAAAAAAAAAAAAAAAAATCATGAAGCTATTGTAAGTAAAAATGCCCAGTAGAAAGATGTAGGAAAAGTCAAAGAACCATTCTAAAACTTAGACAAAGGTAAAAAGATGAAAATAAATAAGGAAAAACTAAACAATGTAGACAATTCAAGAGAGAAAGAAAATACAAGGAAATAAGAAGGAATCAGGTTGGCATCATAGGTTGATTTTAGAAGACAGACAAGTAATATCAAAACATAATACTTGCCGGGCGCGGTGGCTCATGCCTGTAATCCTAGCACTCTGGGAGGCCGAGGCGGGCGGATTGCTCGAGGTCAGGAGTTCAAAACCAGCCTCAGCAAGAGCGAGACCCTGTCTCTACTAAAAAATAGAAAGAAATTGGCCAACTAAAAATATATAGAAAAAATTAG
>CAUYPO010077221.1:0-15552 GCA_963574435.1 Cheirogaleus major | reverse complement strand
TGCAAAGTGTGACCCTGAAGGGGGTATAGCTCAGTGGTAGAGCATTTGACTGCAAAGTGTGACCCTGGACCAGGAAAAAGTACCTATGACAACATTCAGGCAATTGATGAAATGTGAATATGGACTTCGGATGGATAACATAGTAATGTTAAATTTCCCAAGTTTTGATCATTATACTTTGGTCATAGAAAAGAACATCTGCGTCTTTAGAAAATGCATGCTAAAGTATTTAGTAGTTAGAAAAGAAAAAGATCTCAGTCTCCTCCTACCTCCCCAAAACAAACTTGGACCAGGGCACTTCCCCAGAGCATCACCATGTGCCAGCACAGCCGCGAGGCAGACTAGACCCAGGCACAGAAAGGGGTAGAGCCGAGCAGAGGTCTGCTCTGGAAGCACCAACTGGACATCCTACAGGCTTCAAAGGAGATAAACATGGACTAGGTTCCTGGTCCAGGGTCACACTTTGCATTTAGTTGCCACATCTCTTTTTAGTCTGCTGGGGCTTTGCCACTAGGGCTTCTGAGGCAGCAGACTAGATTCCAAGGCTGCTACTTCCACCGTTGCCCCCACCCTCGGTCTGGCTCTGGAGTGAACAGGGATCCAGAAGCAAGAGAGACCAAGAGACGCCGGGTGCGTGCTGGCGTCCTGTGGACACGGTACAAGGAGACTTAAGTGTTTTTTCTGCATACCCCAAATGCATTTCTCCTTCCTCCCCACCTAGCTACATCCTATCCATCTTATAAGAAACTTTCCCTAATGACCTACCGTGCATATGACTTTGTGAACAAGAAAATCAAGAAAAAGCACGAAAGCTCGATGCCTATCAATGGTTGGTGATAGGAAAAGCCACAAACACCCGGCACCAAGTCTTTAAGTTTTAAAGCCAAGGAAAACACTGGTTGAGCATCCCCAGCCTTTCCCCCCTTCTCCAGGGCCCCTTCCTGGTGCCACCCCCAACCCCCCCATGGTGCACCATGAAGCCCTACCCTCAGTGACGGGGAGCTCACCAGCTCCTGCCTCTTCCTCCCCAAAGTGGCTTGAGTGGAACTTGCTGATAGCACAAAATGCCCTTTCGAATGAGGATAGTCTCAGCCAAACGAAATGGTAGGACGGACATGTCTAATGATAAGACAGGATTGCAGTAAGTGAGAAGTCTTTCATAGGCACAAAGGTGATTTCCACAATCCTGCTGTTGGGAGGCATAGGATTTCTAGAAGGTACTGACAACTGGAATTCTTGTCAGAGATGTTCTATAGCCAAGCCCAACTCTACAAAAGCCTGGGGCCATGCTCCAAGTGCATGACAGTGGTTCCCAGGACTTGCCCAGCCTGGCATTCCGCTCTGTGACCACACCTGACAGCTGTACAGAATCAAGGCTGGAATAAATTACTACAGATGGAAGCTCTCCACTTTCTCTACATCTATGAGGAATGTGGGAGACAGTCAATAAAAGCTAGTTAGCAATAAGGAACTGCTTCATTTATTACCAAAAAGCAAGGTCCCCAGAGCCAAAGTGCCTGGCTCTCACACTTGATGGCTGTGTGACTTTGGGTGGGTTATTCAACCTGTGACTCAATTTCCTCATCTATAAAATTTCCTCAATTCTCCTCATCTATAAAGGAGATAATATCAACTTGCCAGGTGGTGTGAGGATTAAGTGCCTGGCACTGAGCAAGCGCATCTGCCCACCTTGCCACCACCATCACTCTCCAAAGGCACCGCCAGTGGGACAGGGCTGGGAGATTACTGGGCCCCCATTTCTTCTTCTGAAGCCCAAAAGATAAACAGTGTATGTTCCTCAGGGGACCACATTCGATCTAAAAACTGCTTTAAATGAAATGTTCTCAAAGAAATAACCCAAGTGGAGCATAAGGTAAATGCAGACTCTGACTTGACACCCGGCCATCTGATTCACCCTCCTGTTTAAGAGCACCTGTAAAAGAGCCAGATAGTGAACAAGGCAGGCTCCCTGGAACCTTCCGCACACACCACCTCGTTCCTGGGGTCCTCTGCTCCCACGCCCCCCCGTGCAATTCCCTTCTCCATTGACCTTTGCTCTCAGCACTAGCTCCATTTTGAGAGCCCCTCATACCTCCTTCACCTTTGGCCTTGTGCTCAGGGATACTTCCCCAAGTCTCCAGGCAGAATCCCTCCTCCCTCCTCTCAAGTCTGGTCAACTTATACAACCCTCTTCACTGCACTGGAATTACCTGCCAGCCCACCTACAGCCTGTTCTGGCCGTGAGCCCCTCTCCAGGACGGGGACTAGGTCTCAGCTTCTTTTTCAAGGGAGCATCCAGTACCACGCTTGGCACCCATTACCTAATAAGTCCTAAGAGTCCACTGTTTTTATACTTTGGGAACAACATACTGACCTTCTAATCTGTTCTTCTAGAGCTGATATGAGTTTCCACAAACTGAACAGATGCAGTGATTCTCAAAAAGGGGTGATTTCCCGCCCCCCCTCCCCCAGGAGACATTTGGCAATGTCTGGAGACATTTTTGGTTGTCAACAATGAGGAGTGCTACTGGCACCTAGTGGGTAGAGGCCAGGGATGCTGCTAAGCACCTTACCATGCACAGGATAGCCCCTGCAACAAAGAATTATCTTGTCCAAAATGCCAATAGTGCCAAATTTTAAAACCCTGGATTAGGTGGATAGCTTTCCTGGTGGTGGAATAATCTAAAAGAGACTCACCAACTACTTCTATGAGGAATGAGAATAACTCTTAAGGGTAACTCTTAAGATTAACGACTTTCCTTACAGTCATATAGCAGCAGGGAAACAATTCTGTGAAGATCAGCAGGTAACCTGAAACCACCCAGGGCCTTGGAAATCCTTTCCTCACCAGTTAGTAAATGGACCCCTGTACTTACCTCCTCTGCTGCAGGGTGGAGGGGTGGGGGGTGTGCCTCTGCCTCAGATACTAGATCTTAGCCCTGGGGTAGGATCCTGTGCACAGCTAAGGAAAACCTTCACAAAAGCCCAGGCCAGAAAAGCAAATGTAAGATGTAACTCATATATGCATGAAATGATTGGCAAGTCACTTCAAATTTGTACTTTTAGTGCTATCAACAGCCATAAAATGATAATACTTTAGACATAAAAATAATTAAGAAAGAAAATCAGAATTGTTCAGATAGGAAAAAAATGAAATAGCCACAGATAGAGAGTGATCACAAAGAGCACCTGTGTGGAAACAGGGATTAAGAAGGCACAGAGGGACAGGGGAATTGGCTAAAAGTGCTTGGACTCAGTGAGGGACTCAGCTAACATTTCAGCTCTACATCTAGTAACCAGGAGACTTTATGCAAGGCACTTCATCTGCTCATTGTTCTTGTTTATAAAATGAAATTAATCCCTTCCTTACAGGGTTCCTGTGAGTGTATCAAGTGTTGAGCATAAGAGCTGGCACATCAGAGACTCAGGAAAGAGCAGGCTGCAGGTAAGAAGCTGGCCCTAGTGGCCAGCCCCACCACCTACTGCCATGGCACCTGGGGTGAAATAAAGCCAATGACTCAATGCAGGCTCATCACCTGGAAGTGGGGCAGCTCCAGTCTACTCACTGCCCTTTCAAGGCCCACATGGGGCTCTACAGGTGAAAACACAAGAAAGAGTTGGGTGAAGGAAGGAGATTATTATGACTACTAAAGCCAACTGTTTTCAGTACATGCTAATTTGGAATTCACATTCACTGTGATGGCTAGGTTAAAGTGTTTTACTCTTATGCACCCTATGAAGAGGACTAAAGGTAAAGACATTATACGAACAAGAAAGAAAGGGAGCTGATTAACCTAATTCAGAAAATGAGTTCCTTAAGCACCTGTGAAATGTTCTTCAACTGAACTCATGAATGCAAATACTGTAATAATAAGGATGAAGACATCCCCGCTCACCCACACCCATGGAGGGCCTAATACGTGCCTGACACTGATCCAGCTTCCTTACAACATTCTGTCTAAGCCCCACAGCCACAGAAAAGAGAAATTATTATTCATGTTGTACTGGGGAGGAAACTGAATCTTTGAGAAATGCAGAAGTTGTGCAGGGGCATTGCATGGCAGGGGCAGAAATGGAAGCCTGCTCAGATCGAACCTAGAACCAGGGATCCTGCTATTTTTAACCACTTGCAAAATTCCTTCATCCCACTGTCAACTTCATGCAAATAAACTAATTGCAAACGATTTTTTTTTTTGAGACAGAGTCCCACTCTGTTGCCCTGGCTAGAGTGCCATGGCACCAGCCTAGCTCACAGCAACCTCAAAGTCCTGGGCTCAGGCGATTCTACTGCCTCAGCCTCCCGAGTAGCTGGGACTACAGGCATGCGCCACCATGCCCGGCTAATTTTTTTCAATATATTTTCAGTTGGCCAATTCATTTTCTTTCTATTTTTAGTAGAGACGGGGTCTCGCTCTTGCTCAGGCTGGTTTTGAACTCCTGACCTTGAGCAATCCACCCGCCCCGGCCTCCCAGACTGCTAGGATTACAGGCGTGAGCCACCACGCCCGGCCTGCAAACGATTTTAAACAGATCATCAAAGCAACGGAAGCTTGACAGGTCCCTATAGGGCAACCTTGGCCAACAGAGGTATTTAAAGTTTAAAAAATGAATTTGATGAAATTATTTTACAACTCAGATTGTGCTCAAATCCAGACAACTTCCTCTTGTCCTGATTTTATTCCAAATTATTGAAGTCATAAGATAAATAAAGCAGCAAATCACCATTATGGATAAATGCTACCAAATTAATTGGTATTTAAAAAACCTGAAACTTTCTAAAAGTAAAGACTCAGTGCTAACACTGGCCACACTATTTTCCCCCTTGGGCACAATGCCAGCCTGGAATGGAAAAGGGGATGTTCTTCCTCTACTTGGGCTTGCATTCCAGAAGAAGGACAGGACACTGACATTGACTGAGGATGTGTTGGATGCAGACACTCATGAGCTCCAGCTGCGATTCAGCCACCACTGTTTCTTTATTTTACCAGGAGGAAGTAATGAGTGAAAGGTTACCGGGGAGGAGAGTATTCACATGATCTCGAAGTATTACCACCATAGACATCATTTATGAATTGCCAAAGGGAAGACATACCTCTACAAGGGAGAGACTGGGAGGTCTTCCACCCTCCACCAAGTAATCAACTTTATTATTACTAATTATTACTTTATTATTACAGCCTGATGTCACCTGCCTCCTGGTGAAATGTAATATGAAACACACAGCGCTGCTTATGGAGTGTTCTTGCCATAAAAAAAGGTTACCTGAATCTAATAACTTCTCCAGACCAAACTCAGGAAGCACAGGGGTCAGTGCAACAATTCAACATCACAAAGAAACACAGACAACTCCAGAATATGAGGTACTCTACAAAACAAGCAGCCAGGCCTCTTCAAAGCCAGTAACATTAAAAAAAAAAAAAAAGTGTGCATGTATAAAGATTCTTCTAGAAGTAAAAGTGACTGAAAATAGAACCAAACACAATTGTGTGGACTTTGGATCTTAGTTTTTCAAAACTCCAGCCATAAAAGACTTGTGAAATTTGAGGATATGTGATTATAGACTGGATATGAGATATTATGAAGTTATTAATTCTCCTAGGTGTGATGATGAAATTGTGGTTATGTGGCAGATTGTCCTTATTCTTAAGAGATTTAGCTGAAGTATTTAGAAGTAAAGTGTGATGCTGGTTGCAACTTATCTTCAAATGGCTCAGCCAAAAAAACCCAAAAAAAACAGAGATAAAGCAAATATGATAAATGTGAAAACTGCTGAATCTAGGTAGAGGGCAGACAGGTGTTCACTGTACTACTTTTCTTTTCTATGTTTGACATATTTTAAGATAAAAACTGGGGTGGAGTGGGGAGAAATGATTGTAGGAAAGGTTGTGCCAACACAAATCTGTCTGCACAGGGCACACGGGAGGCCAGTCCACCATGAGAGAAAACACCAGGGACTCTTATTTGAGATTAAGATATCAAAGCTGGGTGGACTGGTTTGTGCTTTTACTTTGGGCCACAGGAAAAAAGCTATCATTTCTCAGTGCCAGCAGTGTTTTTGTAAAACACTGACACGTTTCTCCCAGCTGGCTAGTCCCCATGTCTGTAACATGAAAATAGGCAGGCAGATTTATCCAAGCTCTCAAAATACTTGTTTTGTTAAAAACCAATTCTGTCTGCACTTCAGCCCAGAACCCTGACTGCACAGTGAAGGAGGCATAAGTTTGCTTTGCACTCACATGTCCCGAGAGTAAACACTTCCAAACGCCAACACACACACTGGCCAATACTGACCTTTGGCTGATAGCGGGGCGACCACCTTGCACTGGAGCTGCTTGCTGAGCTCCAGGACTGCTCAGCTCTGTTCTGTTGCGACTCTAGTCTGAGAGACTTCATCAAGTCACAGCCTATAGACAGAGCCACCACGACAAGAGGAACTGCTCTGCAGACAGATCATGATAAAGCGTCCTCGTTTAAAGCATTTCTTTAAAGCATTTCACCCAGTGGCTTTCGGTGACATTCCAGAAAACCTTAGGTGGTATCTTTATAAACTTGCCTCTAAGTCTGTTCAGCTTTCGTTGCATGCAGAGGGCACCTTAGCTGGAGCCTTTGGAAAGCCCACCAACTTAACAAGGCAATGCAGACGCTGGGACATGCCTGTGGATGGCCTGTAATGGTCCGTACGTTTATGCAGCTTGAAGAATGGGCTACATATATGACCTGGCACCCACGCTCTCAACTGCCTGGACTGAGACAGTCTGTAAACCTACACAATAAGGCAAAAAGCCCATCAAAGCCCCAGAATGAGAAATCCTTGTAAGAAATCCTCCCCAGAGACATTAATATATGTGAGAAATCTTCCTCCAGGACAAAAGCACCCAGGGAAAAAAACACAGCAATTTGTAAGTGGAGAAAAAACTCATTTTCTGGGTAGAGAAATAAACACAAAGACAGTGGTCTGAGGATTCACTGGAATAAGGGATGTCATGTGAGGAAAACTGTCTCACAGCTTGTCCCAGAGAATGGAGCTGGTCCAATGGGAAAACTGAACAGTACCTGTCCTCAGACCTAGGGAAGCACCCCAGAAAAGGTACTGAGCCCACTGCCTCAGTGAGGGGTGAGGGGTGCACAAGTACTTGAAAGGGAAAAGAATTAAGACCTCAAAGAGGACAGGGGCTGTCAGTTTAAAATGCTTAGAAAAAACTGATTGGTATTTAAAATATGCTTGAAGAAGATAACAGAAATGATGAAAGATGGAGTGGCCTCATCTTAACGCACCATGATGTCCCTCCCTCAAGGGCTGCAAGGTGGACACTCTTATCATGGGGGCCTGGCTTTAAAGATTCCCCTCCTGGCAGCCCCACCAGACTGACAAAGCAGACTGTGTGACTAGGAAGACTAAAAGCCCAAGACAAAGCCAACAAACGCACAGATGTACTTCCCGAGACTACCTCCACCCCTTTCCTCTTCCCTGGCAAAATCTTTTTCAAGTGTAAAGCAGCCCCTTAGGGACTGCCTCCTCTTCCCAGCAGTTCAAGAAGGAAAAGCATCCACAGTTCTATTTCAACAGGACCAAGGAATCTGAGCAATAAGAAAGCCAATTCCCTTTCTGGGTCCTAGTCAGTGGAATCCTCCTTGTCCAGCTGCATCTGCTTCTAGGTAGGGGGATGAGGCTCTCACTCTCATTTCCATTTCAGTGCCTAGGGAAGACAGAGCTTTCCAACTCGTCCCTCCATCACTCCTACTCACATCATCCTAGGACCTACCAGCCATTTCCACAAGCTCCTTCCATGTCAAGCCTCACACTGAGCAAGAGTCTACTTTCTAGTCCGCAGAAAGTATCAACCTCAGTGAGATTTGCACAAGTGCTCACACTGAAGATTAAGTAAAGAAGTGTTCCCTGAAGACTCCACTCTGAACACATTCGACCGGCAGACTTCCCAGCTGCAAGCAACTCTGCCCTGTCATAATCACATTTCCCTCTCTGAATCACAAGTGTCAAACCCCAAGGGATAAGCCAGGCCATCAGCATCAATCAAACCCATAAAAACAGCCAGAGCTGGGTTAGGTTAGGGAACAAAGTAAAAATTAACCCATAGCTCCTTTAGAAAGAAAGGCAGGCAGGCTGGAGGAAAGAGAAGTGGGAGGAGTGTGAAGGCCCATTCACATGTCTTGAAAACACAAACGATACAATAAATGCACCCAAGTCAGCAGCTGATTTTGGCTAAGCTGTCACAAATTATTACTGCAGGAACAAGTGGGTATTTGTTCAGCAGAGCAAACAGCAAGGCAAGTAGGGACTAAAAAGGAAAGAAGTGGTAAACATATAGTTGAGCACTTGTAAGGCTTATCAAGGCCAGGCGACCAGAAGAATGGGGTGTCCAAGATCAGAGCCTCTCCAGGGTTACCTAAAGCCTGGGAGAATTCACCCAAAGAAACCCTCCTGTTATAAACAAGCAAGGCAGCCACTCCAGCCTTGGGCCCTACAAGACATGTGCAAACGACTGCAGGATCCCTCCCTGGTATCAAGAAGCATACCTTCTGCAGAAACTTCCCACTCTGCCCATGTGAGGAAGTTTTGAAAACAAGTCATTTTTTGAATTAATGCCTCTGTACAAATAGCTATAATGTTTTCTTCCCCCTAAAATGCAATCTCAGGGGCACTCCTGTACCCTAAATAAAGCTGCTTCTTACCTTAATAAGGGGAAGGATGTACTCTAAGAAAAGCACAACTCCTCACCCTACAGCACACATGACAACAGGGTGGAACTTCTAGTTTTCCAGAAGAACTATGTGGGGCTATCTGCGTCATCACAGAACTCCTAAGGAAGGGTCCCTGGTGACTTAGCACAGGGATTCTGGGACCTTCCCAGACCCTCTGAGCCTCCTTCCCTATTCAGCCACTAGGTTGTCCAAGTTTCATGGAAAAGAAGGAAACTTAAAATATAAATGATAAAAGTGGGTTGGGAAAGGAAACAGCCAGGGGAAGCTGGAGATGAGACTTAATTAGGAAGGCTTGGGACAGAGATGAAACAGGTGGGCCTGTACTGGAAGAAAGGAAAGGAAGGAAGATTTCTGAGGGGGAAGGCAGTCTAGGTGGGTCTTGCCCTGGCCAAAGAAAAAATAAAGTTCAGGGAGAAAGACCACGAAGCGGGAAGTGGCAGAAGAGTGGTACTGGGAAACGGAAGGTATGGCCCTAACACTCTAGGTATTGACAAGGTTGCAAGGGTAGTAGGATTTAAACGTGAACAAGATAGAAAATCCTTGAAGAGTGAAGGTGCAGAAAAGAGCTCAGCATTAGAAGGGGGATTTGGGGATGTGGGTTCAAAGCACGAAGGAGAGGCTAAAAAGAGCCTTTGAGATGGGACAGAGAGGAGGATGCCACCCTTGGGGTCACGACTCCAGGCTGGGAAGTGGGGTAACCTTAATTCGAGATGGCAACATGGGAGGGGGGCCAGTTTCAGGTGGGCATCTCTGAAGAGAGACATGTAAGGTGGAGAGGGGCTGGATCACTCATGGCTAGAGGCTACAGCGATAAGGCGAGAGGCTCAGGACTCGGGGTCCCGGACTACCTCCTAGTCTGTAATGCCCAGCCTGGGCTCGCGAGGGAGGAAGGTACCTCCGCCAAAGGACCCGGGTCCCCAGGCCTGAACTCTTCCGGGCAGGACGAGTCCCGAGGCGGGGCCGGGCCCAGGGCTGAGCGCGCAGGGCCTCAGGAGGGGCGGGGGTCCCAAACTCACGCATCAACGTGCTGAAGGCCACGACGCCGAGCAACCCCTGCAGGAAGATGCCGAAACTGTGCATGAGCGCGCCGCTCTCGCAGCGGCCCGCCCCGGACGCGACGGTGGAGGGCGGCCCGCCCGGCAGCCCGCGGCTCGCGTTCCCGGCGGGGCCCTGCATGGCGGGCCTGGCGGGAGGGGCGCGGGGCGCCGCAGCCCGCCCGGCCTCGCTGCCTGCGAAGGCCGCGCCACCCAGCCCGGAGCCGGGAGCCCGAGCCGGGAGCCGGTACCTCCGCCAGGCGGCCGACTCAGCGCCGCGCGTAACCCGACGTCTGAGATAGCAGCGCCTGATTGGCCCAACCCGGCGTGGGGGCGGGCCTCTGTCTCTCCGGCTCTCCCCGAGGGGCGGGGCTCCCGCCCGGGCTACGGGGCGGGGTCGTAGGTCCCCGCCGCAGGTAGACCCACCAGGTGAGTCGGGTTGCGCACGCGGGATTGAGAGCTCTAGGTTCTGAGGCAAAAGCAGGGACGGTCTGTGATTAAATTCTTTTTCCCTCTAAGGTAAAGCCTTATACCCTAGACAATTTGCTAATACACCTGGATTCCACCCTCAGGTTCCAATTCAGTAGTTCAGCAATGGGGCCCAATAGTCTGCAGCCTGGATTATTCTGAGGCAGCCTGGATTATTCCGAAGCAGGTGGTTAAGGAAAACAATCTAAGACTGCGCACATGCGTCTTCCCTCCAACTCAGGCATTTGAGTCCTCCTACTTCCCTAGCCAAATGCTTTTCAAGTCCTCAAGTCCATTTTTTCACCCGTAAACATAATTTAAATGGTCACTTCAATCCAATCGCTTTCATTTAGAAATATACCAGGTTTATACTGAAAACTTGATGTGCACATAATCCCATCTTATTCATGTAGGGGTTACAACTACATTTTGAACATGACTCATTAAGACAAATGATTGGGGGGGAGGGGTGGTAGGGGCAATGTATGTAACCCTAACAATATTTGTAAAAAAAAAAAAAAAGACAAATGATTGGTATTTGCCTGTCTCCAACATCCCCCTGCACACACACAGCTACTCCCACGTAACCCTTTGTAAATAACTCCTTAGGTCCTGTTTTCTGCCTCTACTAGGTACTCTAGTCCCCATTCTCATCCACTCTCCCAGCACCTTCTGGCCTCTCTTTATAGACACCTCTTGGTGCTCTAGAGCCCCTTTTCTTCCTGCTGCGTAACGTCAGTGTACACATGGTAAGAGTCCAGTTGACACTGGGCTACCAGTGTTGAATATCATCTCTAGGGAAAATCTTCCAAGAAATTGCAATTACCTAAGAGAGTTAAATGCTATCTTAAAAGCTTTCATGGTTAACAGAAATATTAACCTGATTATCCAGAGGAAAAAAATTGCAATTCTCCAGCCTTCCCTTACACACTTCTCTACACCTTCGCACCTCTGTACCTTTGTGTGGCATTCTAGCTGTACGGATGCTATCTATGCCCTTTCTCCTGCTCCATGAACTGCTGTGGGGGGGGGGGTGTCATACTTCAAGGCGTACATTACCTCCCTCTCCCCTGTGCTCCCATATTAGCTTGTGTGTGCTGCTCCACCAGAACTTTTAAAACTGCTTAATTTGACAGCTGTACATGTCTCTCTGCCATAGCTGAGTGTGAGCCTCCTGAAGACAGGAAGTGTTTTTTTCCACCCTTGAATTCAACATAGTGCCTCACACAGAGAACATGAAACAAAATGCTTTTTAATTTAAATGGAATTTTAATTTATAAAATTTAAAACTCTCCACAAGTACTGACCATGGGCAAATACAGAAAATCAGGTTAAGAAAATAAATGGATAAGGGAAAATCAGATTTGCATTACTGTGTTTAAGTCTAAGAGGGATCTTATAAGGATGTTCAACAGTTAACAGTACATGTTCAGAGAGAACCAAAGAGTATGTGTCTTAAAGCAGAAAAGACTGTGGTTAGGCATAAGGAGACTATTGATTGCTTGAAGACAAAGCTCAAGGAAAATTACACATAGATCTGAAAAATGAAGTTTTTGACAAAGCACTATAGAGGAACAAGAAGCAGTCTTCAATCAGGGGTAGAATCCCCAATGCCAGGAGCAAGGTCACTGTGGGAAAATTCTTTTCCTACCTTTCCTGAACTGGAATTAAAAAATACCTAAAGCTGGCCGCACACGGTGACTCACACCTGTAATCCCAGCACTTTGGGAGGCTGAGGTGGGAGGATCACTTGAGGCCAGGAGTTCAAGACCAGCCTGGGCAACATAGTGAACCCTCCACCTTAAAAAAAGAAAAAAAATTAGCTGGACATGGTGGTGTACACCTATAGTCCTAGCTGAGGTGGAAGCATTGCTTGAGCCCAGGAGGCTTCAGTGAGCTATGTGAGCTATGACTGGGCCACTGCACTCCAGGCTGAGCAACATAATGAGACCCCATCTCTAAAAAACATAAAAAATAATTAAATAAATAAATATTAAAACAATGAAAAAGTACCTGAATCCTGAACCAGGTGAAGCAGCATGTGCCTGTAGTTCCAGTTACTCAGGAGGCTGAGGTGGGACAAGGCTGGAGGCCAGGAGTTCAAGACCAGCCTGGGCAATGTAGTGAGATATTTTTGTAAAAAAAAAAAAAAAAAAAAAAAGCATTCCTAAATCCAGAAGGGAAAGGATGAGACAGCAAGAGGGGAGAGAACTTTGGAATTTTATTCAAGTAGGAAGGAAGTTTCTTATCCACTCAGAAATGATTCTCTGAGGCCTCAATGGAAAGAGTTTTGAAGAATTTACTCTGGCCAGAATGTCTTCCTTAATGTCAAATCAGGACAAATAAAGTTAAACATAGCTTAAGACCTGTTTTCTTTAATTTTCTCACAACCACTTAAAACTGTCAATAATGTACCACAGTTTATATACAATCACATTTACAAAAAAAAAAAAAAACCCACACAAAATATTCATCCAAAATAGTTTTTTTTTTTAATCCTTTGAAATTATACCATCAAACTTGACGGGAGTTATTTTAATAGGTATTGTTGTGCATATTTCTCCTTAATTGTACTTTATCTTCAATGTATAACTTTGAAATTAAGAAGAAAAACAGCAAGCAGGAAGGATACAATGCAATAAGCATTTCATTTTGTTCTAAATGAGCAGCTTAAAAAAAAGGCAAAATATATTACACAAAGTGCGTCAGTTCCAATGAGTTAGAATTAGAAAGAGGCCTAAGGACAGTGCTGGAACCAGCCAGGAGTCCCTCCCTGGCAGGCCTCTGATTGTCTTTAGAGAATATTTAATGAAAAAAAGGAAGAAAGGGAGAGAAAAAGAAATGAGCATTTAAAATTTCAAGAGAAACATTCAAACTACCTTCCCTCAGAGATTCACGCAAAAACCTGAAGGACTGCCCACCTCTAACTTTGCCTAAGCTTTGTAACCTCTCTCCATCATCTGCTATAAGCCTACTCTCATCCTTTCAGCACTTCTGTCCACCTTCATTCTGCGGTAGGCATGCAGTTATGTTGAATAAACCACGTAGAAACCCTTAGGGCTGAGTTTCCACACATCCTGAGAACAGGCACTCCCATCAGCAATGGGATGGGAATCCCATTCGCTTCTGGAAATAATGGGAGACCCTTGCCTCCCATGGCTCAGCTTTAGTGCTGGTGTTGAAGACTTGTCCTACAAGGCTGTGTGGCTTGTTTCTCTTTTAAAACTGTCCTTTGTAATAGGCCATAGCACCAGAACAGACCCAGTGGTGTGTTAAGTCCGAAAAGACATAAGAAGGAGTTTTAGGCCTACTTCCCCATCCCCTCAACCCTCCACTCCTGGTTTTGCTGGTTCTTGTGAAAATATCAGACTTCTTAAACACCACTACCAAGAAAATCAATCTGTAGTGCACTGAATGCCCACCACCTTCTATACGTCTCCCCTAAGGTTGCCCTCAGAAACAAGGCTACCTGTGTGGTCTGAGACACATACTGAGGGAAACACCCTAGGTGAGTGGACCTGGAACCAGAGCCATTTGGACTGGGCATTGAGCTAGTTAGAAATCTTATGCTAAATTCCAAATCATAGGCAGCTTATTTGGATAAATTCAGGTTTCCAAAGTATGCACATTCTCACATAAAGAGTGGGAGTCACAAAACCCACTAGTAAAGCATTTAAAGGGAATAAAGTCAACGAAGAATTATAATTGCAGGAAAATGACTTATTTCTTTTTGGTTTTACAGGCGGCTTTCTGTCCTACAGAGTTTCTGCGTCAGCACCACGACCATGACACATGGTTACTTACAGTAGACCTGGGAATAAGGAAATTAAAATTCAAGCTTAAAAGGGGGTACCTGGTCCCCACCAAGATTTATACTGCATTTCTCTTAGTGATATATTCTCCTTCATCTTCATAAGGCCAACAAATTTCCTACTGATAACACAGAACACTTTTGAACTTGCACATGTATATACACACACAGAACATCTTCAATATACAGGACCAGAGTTTAAATCCAAGGTGTGCTTCCACTGTAGAGGCTAACCTCCTAATACTCTCTCAGAGCTGTGGGAATAAATCAAACTAGTAAATGGTGTCTTAAACAGAACAGTCTTTGGTGATAGGTGCCAAATAAATACAAGTGCCTGTGACTACAATGTTCCCATATAGATTCCCTAAAGTTCTATGTGTCCATCGGAAACAATTTTTGGCTTGAGAGAGGGAAATGACTCTGAGTACTACATTACCCAAGGCCTCCTAGACTTTTAAAACTGTATTCAGGTAGCACATTAGTGATTGAATTGGTACTAGAGAGCAAGTAAAATGTATTCAAGCCCTGAGGAAGCTATGGTCCAATGCCTTCTCTCTCACAGTGAGAATTTTACTTTCAGGAGAAAAGACATATAAAGGCCAAATTCTAAACTGTTGTCCTATATTTGCCTCTATCATAACAAATATTTACCAAGAAGCTCATCTTTTCCAGAGGTTGGTAATAAGCACTCTTCCCTTACCTTATGTATCTATAACATAGATGTGTGCTGGGAGCCACCTACATTGCTAAGAAAGGCAGGTAGGGTAAAAGGTCCCATTAATGTATTCCTTATATTAACCACTTCAACTCTGTTTAGCTTACAAAGGAAAATAGCATAGTCCCCAGAAGCCCACAAAGTACAGTCAAAATGTGACAGCAAATTTGCATGTGCAGTACAAGGTTCTAGCACACTAACATCGCAGTAATGTGGTCTGATATTGGTCAGCCATCTTTTCAAGGTCCAGAGGATGAAATGGTCCATTAACCTGTTCCTAAGCTTGTCAAGTCAGGGTCAAAAAGGGGTCATGAAAAACTTTCTGACCAGGCAGGCTGTGGGGCCAACTACAGGTGAAATCCAGACAAACACAGCACCCTCATAATGTACGTTCATAAATTTAAGAAGTTGGTCTCTCTAAAAAACAAAGTTCACACACCTATGTGCAACATACAAACATTTTACCCCAACATGGTAAGCTTAAAATCTGGCCGGGCGTGGTGGCTCATGCCTGTAATCCTAGCACTTTGGAAGGCCAAGGTGGGCGGATCATTCAAGGTCAAGAGTTCGAAACCAGCCTGAGCGAGAGCGAGACCCCGTCTCTACTAAAAATAGAAAGAAATTAATTGGCCAAGTAAAAAAAAGAGAGAGAAAAAAAAAACTAGCCAGGCATGGTGGCACATGCTTGTAGTCCCAGCTAACCTGGGAGGCTGAGGCAGTAGGATTACTTGAGCCCTGGAGTTTGAGGTTGTTGTGAGCTAGGCTGATGCCACGACACTCTAGCCCGGGCAACAGAGTGAGAC
>CAUYPO010077220.1:0-10453 GCA_963574435.1 Cheirogaleus major | reverse complement strand
CTCCCTCAGCCTCCCAAGTAGCTGGGACTACAGGCATGCGCCACCATGCCCGGCTAATTTTTTCTATATATTTTTAGTTGTCCAGCTAATTTCTTTCTATTTTTAGTAGAGACGGGGTCTTGCTCTTGCTCAGGCTGGTCTCCAACTGCTGACCTCGAGCGATCCTCCCACCTCGGCCTCCCAGAGTGCTAGGATTACAGGTGTGAGCCACTGCGTCTCGCCTGGTTTGTACAATTAAGTAGGTACAGTGAGTCCATTTCGGAGGTGATGAAACACCTCTGAATTGGGCTCCTGGGACGGGTTCTGATGGGTCCTGCTCTCTCCAAGGGGCTCGTCAAGGTGATGAAGGGCTCCCTGCCTGGGAGAGTCGAATCTCTACCCGGGAATAGCAGGGTCAAGGACAGAGCGGAAGAGCAGATGAAAGGTGGTGTTCTCTATCAGACAGAAAGACCCCATGAAGGCAGTTCTAGAATGAACACCTCATCCCAAACCTCCTTTGAAAGGCTAGGGCATGGAGGACCATAAGTCTGGGACCTGCTGGCTCACCAAGGAAAGGGCATTACAAAGGCAAGCGGCCTGGTGACAGTAAAACAAAACCCAAACCAGCAAAATGCTGCTTCTTGGTGCCTCGAGGTTGAGTTAAGAGGGGGCTGCAGACCCGGATGCCCACAACGCTGACTGAATACCAGCCACTCTGGCTCCACACCGCAGGCCGGTTCAAGGGCAGCTTGCGATGAAAGACAACCACAAGAAGCTTTCAAGGCAAAAAGCTACGTAGGAAGAAGGGAAGCAAATATACCAATTACCTAAGCTAAGTGCACACAATCACTGTCTCTGGGGGTGGAGCTTAAATTCCAACACACCTGCATTATAGACGCGTTTGCCTACGGATTGGATGACAATGAACCGTGGTTAGATTTTCATAAAAGCAAATTTATGCCAGAGTTAACCTGACTCTTACAAAAGAATAACGCGTTTTCAAATTTAAGGGAAGGGGAAGAGAAGAGCTGGGTACGGAGAGTTTTGAAATCAGACAGACATCGGTCTGATTTCTGCCTCTATTTCTTCCTTTCGGAGAACTTTGCATCATTATCCTTTTGAGCCTCAGCTTCCCTACCCAGTGAGATGTGGTAACAGCACCTTGTCTTCACCTGGCTTTTGGGGATCAAAACTCACGATCATTCTGAAGAATAACAATTACATACCTTTTCTGAGGAAACAGAGCACAACACAGGGGCGTAGCAAACACCAAACTTAAAAAAAAACACACAAAAATAAAACAAGTCAAATCAGAGCATTTTGAAAGTGGTCCACTTTTCAGATTCTCTTTCTGTTTTGCCTTTATTACAGTCCCCTTTCTTGAGAGCATCATACTGCCTGATAAAAAATATGTCCTGTTTGTGTAAATTTTACTAGCTGGGATTGCCAAAATAATGAAAAAAAAAATCTAAGAGATAACAGGAGTTTACAAGAGAATCACACAGAGAATAGCTTTAACATTGTAGATTTCTCTAAAGACAGTTTACTTTTATCTAATTATGGGGAACGGAAGACCCAGATGCTCTGGGATGGTCTCATCTTCACAACGGGTGTCCCCTCCCTGTCATCCTTCCATTTATGATGTAAAAGTAATTTCTACTCACCAGAAGCCAACCAATCCAACTTGAATAGGCGCACTCATCCACGGGAACCTCTGTGTGGAGAAATAAATGGTTTTGAGTACTTTTTAGACAGGCACTTAGAGACATTCCTGCTGCCGATTAGCTGGAAGGAAACTCACCACGTTGCAAGACGCAGATGGAATGGGGTTAGTGAGATTTTAGGGTAACCCTGCAAGAAGTGTGTTAGTCCTGACTTCCTGTGGTTCTCTTAGATCTGTAAATGAACACACATGCAAAGACCAAGTGGCTTCTGTTTTATTAATATTTTCCCCTTGCACGTATAATCTGAGGACTGCTTGGCTGTGCACAGGAGGTGGAAAAATAGCTATCATTTAATTATAATTTTCCTCCTGGCTGGGGAGGCAGTACAGCCTGGTGCCAAGGCGGGAAGACACTCTAATCTTTGCTCTGCCAGTTAGTTCCCAACTGTAGGGGATGGGCAGGCAGAGCCTTACCTGTCCAAGCTTTGGTTTCCTTGTTATGACACAAAAATGAGCATCATAACAGCTTCCTAAAAGTGTGTGGACGAAGACATGCCAGATAGCATTCACAGAGCCCCAAGCGCGGTGTCTGGGTCACTTACCATCTCCTATGGTTCTCTTTGCAGCCCTCATCATTCTTGGTTTTAGTCACTGTCAGTATGGTTAAAACTATTTCTGGCATAACACATATTTGCTAGTCACATTTTTTTTAAATGGAAACAAACGAGTTGCTTGGTCTTTTGGAAAATAAATGCTGTTAAGATTTTTAGTTTTAAAAAAGGGACGATACCAAAATACACAATATAAAGAGCAAGGAGATGTATGGTTATATACATACAGCCACAAAAACAGCTGCGACCAAGTTGTGAACTGGTCGTCATGAAATCAGCCAACTTAGTTAAGAGTCGACATGAGCCATCACAAGATAACATGCACGAGAGGCGTACCCCGGTCCCTGAGGGGACTCCTCTGGCGAAAAGGGACATCGGGAGGGTCCACATAAAGGGAGAAAGGTATGGGCTAGAGAGGAAGGGAGAAATGTTGTCAGAGGACACTGATCCACACAGGTGGCGCAGAGCTCTGGGTCCCACCCCTCGAAAGACAGAAAAGGGAAACTGTGTCATAGGCAACTGGCTCTGTGTGATGACGAAGGATTGCCACAAGGAGATGGTAAATCTCCAGACAGGTGACGTCCGGGCTGGTACACGGACTTGGCAACGAGAAGGTAAGCACTAAGTACTTAGTACTAAGTACCTAAGTACTAAGCGAGATCCTGCGGATGGATGAACTTGGGCCCATGAGAGCAGCCCGCTTGTTTCAAGCACAGGCTTGTCTGTAGCCAACGTTATCTCAAAGGGAAGAGCCATGTGTCGTCTCGGAACCGGACACGGACTACCTAATGCTGACCGTGGCCCACGCAGAGGGTTCTCATGGAAAGTCTCCTCACGATGACCAGGCTTCTAGAGAATTCCGACTTATCCTGCAAGCCCCGACCTGATGTCATCCCTCTGCAGACCCCTCCAGCACCCTCCCTAATCCATCCCTACCCCCCAGGTAGAACTCAGTCTGAGACTAGGGATATCTGGTCTTTCACTAGGTACTCACAAAATTCATCAAGGTGAGGACGCATCTTACCGAACAGAACTATGCCAACAGAGGATGTTTTAAATAAAAAGTTCAAATGTGTTAAAGACGGTAATCGTAAGGTTAAAAGATACATATATACATATTTGATGAGGTAAAAAGATCACAATATTAACATGACTCTCACTGGTCTATTAACATCTGATCGACTGCGCATATTTAACGTGCTCAGTAGTAAGTTCTGATGTACAGCGTGAACCACCACAATAAAGGCACGCCCATCAGTTCCAGGGTCTTCCTTGCTCCTCGTGCCTCTTGGCAATTCCTCCCTCTTCCCTAAATTCTGCGCCCTGTTCCCTGGCAGCCTCTCATCTACTTTTTGAAGCTATACATTACTTTACATTTTCTAGGATTTGATATACAGCATCTACTCTTTTGAGTAGTGACTTTGCCGGTCATTCGAGCTGCGCGTACTGTTAGTTTGTTGCTTTTTATTGCCGAGTCCGGCATTCCGTTGTGCTTATCCGTTTTCCTGCTGATGAACACTTGAGCTGTCTCCAGCGTCTCTTTTTGGCTATTACAAATAAAGCTGCAATGAACATTCATCTTTTATGGCCATGTGCTTTCATTCCTCCTACATGAACACCTAGGACTGAAATGGCTGGCTTATATGGTATCATAAGTTTAACTTTGTGAGAAACTATCCAACTATTTTCCAAAGTATCTGTGCCAGTTTACATTCCCACCAGCAGCAGTGAAGGACTAGTTCTTTCATTTCTTCACCAAGGCTTCTCACCCTCACCAAGACCTGCCCTATTATTTCTTACAGTCAGTCTTTTTAATTTTAGCTTCATACCACTAAAATCTTCCAATAGGTGTTTAGTGGTAGTTCATGTGGTTTTAATTTGAATTTTCCCAATGATTAAAGAAACTGAGTACCTTTTCATGCGTTTATTTGTTATCTGCATATATTTGGTGGAGTGTCTGTCCAAACCTTTTGCCCATTTTTTTTTTTTACTGGGTTGTTTTCTTGAATGAGCATTGTGAATTCTTTATATAGTCTGGATACCAGTCCTTTATCTGATATATACCTTGCAAAATTTTTTTCCCAGCCTGTTTCTTGTCTTTTCATCCTCTTTATAGCTTTTGAAGAGCTGAATTTTAAAACTGTTTAAAACTGGACTTAAAGTCCAATTTATCAATCGTACGTTTAGGAACGGTACTTTTGCTGTTGTGTCCGAGAAATGTCTGCCTAACCCGAGTGTTCTATTGTATTTTCTTCTAGAAGTTTTATACTTGTAGACTTTCACATTTACATTCTATGAACCACTGAGAGTTAATTTTTCTATATGGTACAGTCCATTCCCTATCCACTGCCTACATACCAGCCAACCTAACCATTCCCAAATCCCCAACAAGCCATGATCTGTGTCCTTGCTGAGCTTCTGCAGAACATGTGCCGTTGGCTGATGCTCTTCAAGTCTCTGCCCATTTATGCCGGTCAGGTGAGACACCTCCACTGTGTGTTGGAAGCATTTGTCCTATGCCCACCACAGTGTGCTTCCCAAGAGCAGGGCTCATGTCCCCTTGGGGTGACTCTAGTGCCTAGCACATTGCTTGGCATAAACAAGCACTCAGCAAAGGGCTGCTAAATAAACAGATTAATGTAAAAATAAATGCTTCCTTCGCATTCAATTAGCAGATGGTCCTGAAAATTTACCCAGTAGCCATAGGAGTCCACTTTTATTCACGGGAATATAAAAGAATTAGGACTTAAGGAAAGAGAACTATTACAGGACCCAAACCAATCAATTTTACTCCCAATGAAAGTGCCAGCAAGAATGACCTAAGTTTAAAGAGACAACAGAGGGCTGGGCGCGGTGGCTCACGTCATCTGTCATCTTAGCACTCTGGGAGGCTGAGGTGGGAGGATCCCTCAAGGTTAGGAGTTTGAAACCAGCCTGAGCGAGACCCCCCGTCTCTACTAAACATAGAAAGAAATTAATTGACCAACTAAAAATATATACAGAAAAAATTAGCCGGGCATGGTGGCGCATGACTGTAGTCCCTGCTACTCGGGAGGCTGAGGCAGGAGGATCGCCTGAGCCCAGGAGTTTGAGGTTGCAGTGAGCGAGGCTGATGCCACAGCACTCACTCTAGCCTGGGCAACAAAGTGAGACTCTGTCTCAAAAAATAAATATAAAAAATAAAATAAAATAAAATAAAAAAGAGACAACAGAAACTATTCTTCAAGAAAAAAAAAATGTTCATGGAAGCGCCAGATTTTGGGCAGTAAACTTTTTGGTTTACTGCAAAAATTTCCGTGAGTCACCTGCCCACAGCTGATGGCTTTTTCCAGCTCTCTGTTTGGGAAGGGATAAGGCGTGGGAGAGGATGAGTCACGCTGAATGCTCCCCAAGCATCACCATTTTAAAAAGCCCAGAATGTTCAGTTAGTTTCATGTTTGCAGAGGAGTTTGGTCATTTCCAAGGTAAAGCCCAGATAAGCACATCCTTGCAGAGGCGGCACATCTGGCTGTGGGAGTCGGAGGAACAAGGGGAAGGCTGACTGAGGCAGACCCCTCCCACGTGGGCGCCAGGAACTGCTGAGGAAACAGCCCTTGAGCCTTTGTGAGGGGGCTTGCTAAAGCCTGCCGTTCACAACAGTATACGAGAGTGGTTCGAACACGGAGTAGTACAGGTATTAACACAAGCTGCCTCTGTATATGTTTTAGTCATGGCTGTATTATCAATTAAGTCCGTCCTCTCTATGTGGGAAAAGTGTAACATTTAAGTGTAATAGGCTGAGCGCGGTGGCTCACGCCTGTAATCCTAGCACTCTGGGAGGCCGAGGCAGGAGGATGGCTCGAGGTCAGGAGCAAGAGCGAGACCTCGTCTCTACTAAAAATAGAAAGAAATTAGTTGGACAACTAAAAATATATAGAAAAAGTTAGCCGGGCGTGATGGTGCATGCCTGTAGTCCCAGCTACTCGAGAGGCTGAGGCAGGAGGATCGCTTGAGCCCAGAAGTTTGAGGTTGCTGTGAGCGAGGCTGACAGCACTCTAGCCTGGGCAACAGAGTGAGACTCTGTCTCAAATAAAAAAAAAATACGTGTAACAGCAACCTTGAACTTGGGAGTGGCAGGTATACGTGGGAACCTCAACAGTATTTAGCCATTACTTTTTCAAAGCAATATCTTCCACCGAGTTCTGAAGGAGTGCAGCTCCCACCGGGGCCCCCGTAGCTAGTGAGGCACTGGGAACGGTCTGTGAGTGACGCTGACCACCTCTCTGGGGTTTGAAATCAGTGGCCCCTTCAGTGTGGGGTGGGCAGCAGAGGGCTTCGGTGGGAAGAGTGAGTGAGGCAGCACACTCCTAAATGATGATGGAAGGGTATACAATATCAAGCAAAGCTAGCAAACACACATTAAGATGAGGCTGCAGAGAACACGGTACTTACTCATCTTATCCCTGTGTAAAAGCCTGGCGTGGTGTGGCGATCGGGGGCCAAGAGGGGGCTAACTGCTTGTATCATTTGCTGGTTCCTTCATGTGAGAAGATGCCAGGGTATATCTAAAACAATTGCCATCGGTCATAGCAAAAAATTATGCAATATGTCCAACGGCATTTTCTGTCTAGTGTTCGCCTCTGAGAAGTCAGTGGAACGGAGGCAACCGTTCCAACACCGAGACCCATGAAACCAGTACTCCCAATTACGTTTTCATTCTGACAGTGCGGACGGTGACTTACAAACGCATCACTCCAAATTCACATCATCTCTTCATTTTTACCTAGCGAGGCATTCGGTAGGTGACTTAAGTGTGTAACTGAGCTACGGACTCTCGATACCAACCGTGTTTATGTTCAAGAAGCTTTTTCAAATATCTGAGATTAGAAATAAAATGTTCTTGGAAACGTCTTTTTATCTACATAAGAGTCCGAGAGAAACTGACCTTCAAATTCTTTTTTATTTTTTTCTTTGAGGCAGAGTCTCACTCTGTTGCCTGGGCTAGAGTACCGTGGCGTCAGCCTAGCTCACAGCAACCTCCAACTCCTGGGCTCAAGCGATCCTCCTGCCTCAGCCTCCCGAGTAGCTGGGACTACAGGCATGCGCCACCAGGCCCGGCTAATTTTTTCTATATATTTTTAGTTGGCCGATTAATTTCTCTCTATTTTTAGTAGAGACGGGGTCTCGCTCTTACTCAGGCTGGTTAAATTCTTTACTCACTATTTATGTAGCAAATATTCTGTATACTTTGAAATCTGAAAAGGATCGAAAACAATTGACAAAATGACAAATAAAACCGGGTCTTACCTTCAAAAAGGCTTTCTTTTCCAAAGTGTTCATAATAAACGGAGGGATGGCTGAAAGTAAAGACAGAGCCACTTAAATCTCTATTTAATGTCTATTTTCAGCTCACATTTTTTCCCCGACAATTTGACAGAAGGCTTCATGTCACTTTTAGCCTATTTTTTTTTTCACACTGGTAGAGTGAAAACTATTTGTAGTAATTCTTTAAATTATTAAAGTTAAATTTATTAAATCAAAAACTGTTCCTATTCTCTAGAGTTTTGAAAAACAATGTAATGCCCTCTGCCAGCCAGAAAGTTTTATAATCTTGAAGAGAACTTGACATTTAACTTTAAACAGGCAACAGTGCAAACATCAAGAACCTTTCCCTCCTGTATTACTAAATAATAAAGCAAATGCGACTTCTCCTGGGTGTTCAGCACTGGTGGAGGACAGCACACAGAACCTGGCCTCGGGCCGGGCGCCGCGGCTCACGCCTGTAATCCTAGCACTCTGGGAGGCCGAGGTGGGAGGATCGCTCAAGGTCAGGAGTTTGAAACCAGCTCTGAGCAAGAGCGAGACCCCATCTCTACTAAAAATAGAAAGAAATTAACTGGCCAACTAAAAGTATACAGAAATAATTAGCTGGGCATGGTGGCGCATGCCTGTAGTCCCAGCTACTCAGGAGGCTGAGGCAGGAGGATTGCTGGAGCCCAGGAGTTTGAGGTTGCTGTGAGCTAGGCTGATGCCACGGCACTCCAGCCCGGGCAACAGAGTGAGACTCTGTCTCAAAAAAAAAACAAAAAAAAAACCTGGCCTCAGTTAGGCATGTACCAGTTCAGCACAGGCCAGCCCACTTGCTAGCTGGGGGACTTGGAAACAGTCACCTAACTTCTCTAAGCCTCAGTTTCCTCACCTATAAAATGGAGAAAGCTGTATTAAAGTGACCATAATGATTGGGACGCAACACGTGTAAAATGCTGGGTACGCGACGGGCAGCATTCTCTCGTTTACTCGTAACTTTTACCAGGCTAAACTGTCAGGGCCTACACTTCAATACGCCAGTTGCCCTTGTGCATTTCATGGAGACAGAAGGATTTGGTTTTTCCTCTGGGGACTCAATAGCATTTATAATACCCAAGTCACTGGAAACAGGTTTGTTGGGCTGGTTGAATTCCAAGAGGAATAAAGGCATTTCAAAGTGGGAAAGACCAAAACCAAAAGCAAACCCAGTGTAGAAGTTGGAGTTGTAACCTCAATTCCAGCAAATTTGGAAATCAGGGCTCGGTGGGCATGTCGGGGTGGGCTCCTCAGCCTCCTCCTAGGTGAGCGCCGAGCCTGCTGGTTCTGGACTCAGGGAAGCTCTGTCTGCATTTCAGGACTGGGGCTCCCTAGCACCCCCACAGAACACGCTGGCAGCCCACAAGGGCACTGAGGTGTTCCTTTGTTAAATCACATAATAGCTGTCTTTCCCCAGATAGTTGGAATGCGAATATGGCGTTCTTCAAAGTCTTCCTTCACGCACTTTGGTTCAACTTCTGTTGCCTACTCCTGCTTGCCTGCTAACGGTCACTCGGCAGGGACAGAAGGAACGGAAAAACCGCAGAAAATATCAGTGAGAAAGCCGGACAGTGGCTGATGAAGCATCGTTCATTTGGGAGCTTCATTTCAATAAGCCAAGTGCTGTTTGCACATTCAGCTCAGATGATAAAATTAAATTTGTTTTAATATTAATAATACGTTCTGTTTAATACTAATTTCTGTTTTATCTGCGAAGAGGGCTTTGATAACTCCCAGGTCCTCTGATTTCTGGGTGAGTCTGAGAGCCTTCTCTAGGCCTGGTCTGAAGGTAGATCTAAGCAGCCCAGCCGGTGGCCCCGAATCCTCAGAGGAAATAAACACAGTGTAGATTTGCTATGGCTGATGCCGGCCCCACCCCCTACGGAGAAAACTGAGTGGTGGCTTGGCACACGTTTTGTTATTACATTTTTTTTTCTCTTTTTTTTTTGAGACAGAGTCTCACTCTGTTGCCCGGGCTAGAGTGCCGTGGCGCCAGCCTAGCTCACAGCAACCTCAAACTCTTGGGCTCAGGTGATCCTCCTGCCTCAGCCTCCTGAGTAGCTGGGACTACAGGCATGCGCCACCATGCCCGGCTCATTTTTTTTCTATATATATTTTCAGTTGGCCAATTGATTTCTTTCTATTTTTAGTAGAGACGGGGTCTCGCTCTTGCTCAGGCTGGTTTCGACTTCTGACCTTGAGCGATCCTCCCGCCTCAGCCTCCCAGAGTGCTAGGATTACAGGCGTGAGCCACCACACCGGCCCCGACTTAGGTTTTAACCGTGTCGCTCGGATGCTGGGTTGGTGACAGACTGAAGGAGGAGCAAGAATGTTGTTTGGAGCCTGTTCAGGGGCTGCCTCCGGGTCCAGGCGAGACTCAGTGGCGGGCTGGGCCAGGGCCACGCGGTGCAGGGGATGGGAATTTGACAGGAAGGAATTTGATCTTTATAAACCTTGAAAAGAAACTTCCAAAGTCCTTGGGTAGAAGTAATTTCTACTGGAGATTTATTTGTATCCATAGGAAACCCTAGGAACATGGAGCAAATTGGAATGGTTAGAGCAGCTACTGATAAAATGTGTGCCGACCGGGCGCGGTGGCTCACGCCTGTCATCCTAGCACTCTGGGAGGCCGAGGCGGGAGGATCGCTCAAGGTCAGGAGTTTGAAACCAGCCTGAGCGAGACTTTGTCTCTACTAAAAATAGAAAGAAATTAACTGACCAACTAAAAATATATACAGAAAAAATTAGCCGGGCATGGTGGCACATGCCTGTAGTCCCAGCTACTCGGGAGGCTGAGGCAGGAGGATCGCTTGAGCCCAGGAGATTGAGGTTGCTGTGAGCTAGGCTGACGCCACGGCCCTCACTCTAGCCTGGGCCA